>JAFBJR010000011.1:0-25011 GCA_016785285.1 Brachirus orientalis
CAGATTTAAGCACTTGATGAAAGACATGTGTAATAAAATCTCCACCAGCTTAAGTCCACAATATCTTCAGAACATGTTCACGTCTTCATCTCACTGTCAGACAAACTTTTCCTACAGCAAATTGAAGTTTGTAAACCACTCACTCTCCCACACCAAACTCCATAGAGAAAATCAGTGATTTTAGCTCACGGGGACACAGGAGTTGTTGATCCACTGCTGCCTCCATCACTAAGTTCAAATGACACATTTTGTCAATTCAGCTTTTGAAATATTTAATTTAGACTTAACTTAGTTACACAAAGTGACCACACGAGGCAGCAGTAGACCAGCAGCTCCCGTGTCCCTGTGAGCTAAAATCACTGGTTTTCTCTATGGACTTTGGTGTGGGAGAGTGAGTGGTTTACAAACTTCACTTTCCTGTTGGAAAAGTCTGTCTGACAGTGAGATAAAGACGTAAACATGTTCTGAAAACATCATAGACTTAATCTGACGTAGATTTTTATCAGGTAGTTTTTCCTTGTGTCCTCCCTGGCAGTTTTCACTGAGAGCACTTCCGGTAGTCAGAAATGTCTGAATTAAACCTTTAAATCTCTTAAAATAACCCTCACCTGTTAAAATCGACATGAATCCCTGAACTATCCCTTCACTTGTGTGAGAGGCTGACGTGCGCTCGTCTTTGCGTCAGGGTGAGTCTGGCGGGGATGAGCCTCAGTCGTCCATCACTGCGGATTGGCCGTTACAAGATGATCAAACACAACAAGGACAGAGGAAACGAGGATAATCCAGACAGGTGAGCGTCACACGTGTTCATGTACATCTGAACATATGGATATTTTATCCATATGTTGACATGAGACAAGATCTGGTCTTAGATTGTGGACATCGTCATATCAATGATGACTTTTCCTGGTTTTAAAGGATGATCAGTTAACAATCAACGCATTTATTATGTTGAATAAACACTAAATATTATTTATATTGATTTAAAAAGTACATTTAAAAAGTCACCTAATAACACTTTTTTAATTTTAAACTTAAATATTTATGTTATAGCAGAATTTGACCATATTTATAGCCAATGTCATTGTTTGTAACACACGTAAATCTCCTTCATTTAAAGAAATAAAGCTAAAGTTTCATCTGAAATGAAAGGTAGCAATAATATGTATATCCTGATATAGCAGATAAATGTGGACAAGTTGTTTCTCTGGACTCATAAAGAGTTTGAAGAGTGACGATACACTGTTAATACACTCTAAAATAAAACATAATCTGGATTACATGATTTTAACATGCACTCATTGTTACCCTTCATTTCAGATAAAACCCGCTTTATTTCTTTAAATTAGGCAGATTTACGTGTGTTAGAAATAATCACATCACTTCACTGGGTGTAATCAGATTCATTTGATGGATTTATTCAGATTACCTTGCTGGATGAAAACAGATTAAGAGTTAAAATCAGCAGGTGCAATCAGACTGTTTTTGTTGATGTAATTAATTCAGTGCTTTTAGTCGGATTATTTGAGCGTATCCAATTCTGTTATTTTAGAGTACATAATCAGATTATTTCAGTGGGCACAATCAGATTATTCAGGTAAATATAATCAGATTACCTTGCTGGGTGAAAAACGGATTAGATTGGCAGTTAAAATCAGACAAATTCAGTAGGTGCAATCAGATTAGTTTTTATTTGCATAATCAGTCTCAATCAGATTATATGTGAGTTTATGTAATTAAATTATTTCAGTGCACACAATTAGATCATTTCGGTGGGCGCAATATAGTGGATGTGTTCAGATTACTTATGCACTTAAAAATCACAATTTTATTGTTTTATTGACTATAAATATGGTCAAATTCTGCTATAACACAAATAATTAGGCTTAAAAGTGATTTTTTTATGTATTTTTTAATCAATATACATAATATTTAGTGTTCACTCAGCATAATAAATATGATGATAATCAATTCATGTCATCACAGATACTTTATCATGATATGACGATGTCCACAATCTTAGAGCAGATCTGGTCTCTGGTCTCATGTCAACATATAGATAGAATATCCATATTTTGGTGCAGGTAAACGACTTAATGGCTTAAACGTTTTAAAGGTTGAAGCTGTTGGAGAAGACGAGTGAGACGTGGAGGTCTGACGGGATGAACACGGCTCAGTACCAGATCCTCTTGAGACAAGAGCTGCCGCTCTACACCAACATCACCGTCAACATCGGCACCGCAGAAGGTCTTCACCATCTTCCTCCAATCAAACCTGCAGCTGAAGCTCCAGACAAACCCAAATGAAACCCAAACCAAACCCAAATGAAACCCAAATGAAACCCAAACCAAACCCAAATGAAACCCAAACCAAACCCAAACCATACCCAAATGAAACCCAAACCAAACCCAAACCATACCCAAATGAAACCCAAATGAAACCCAAACCATACCCAAATGAAACCCAAACCAAACCCAAATGAAACCCAAAACAAACCCAAACCAAACCCAAATGAAACCCAAACCCAAACCAAACCCAAATGAAACCCAAACCCAAACCATACCCAAATGAAATCCAAACCCAACCCAAATGAAACCCAAACCAAACCCAAATGAAACCCAAACCAAACCCAAATGAAACCCAAACCAAACCCACCCTCTCCTCGTTAAAGACCTTTACTTCAACAACCTTCTCCTCTTCTGAAACCAACTCCAGCGAGGCCTGAAGGATGGAGGGGAGGGGCCAGGACAGGGGGCGTGGCCTGCTAGTGACATCAGACACTGAGTTGGAGCTCAACGACGACGAGAAAGCTGCAGTGTTAATAAAAGGGGGAGGAGTCTGGGACAAGGAGAATCGCAGTGATTGGACAAAGACGCGAGGAGACATTTTAAAATAAATGACTCAGACTGTATGTTGGTGATGTTGGTGGATCTCGTCATATCATGATGAAGTAACTGTGACGACTTTTCCTGGTTTTAAAGGCTGGTGAATTGATTATCATATTTATTATGTTGAATGCATTTGAGAAACACACTAAATATTATATACATTGATTAGAAAATATATAGAATCAATAAAATTCTATTTTAGAAAGTAATTTTTTTATTTTTAAGCTTAATTATTTGTGTTTGAGCAGAATCTGACCATATTTACAGTCAATGTCATTGTTTGAGACACAATAAAATTGTGACTTTAAATGCATAAGTAATCTGATTTCATTTGGCTATGTAATCTGAGTATATAAACTAGAATAATCTGATTGTAACCAATGAAATAATCTGATTTTGTAAACACAAATAATCTGATGGCACCTTCTGAAGTAGTCTGATATATCTTCCAAAGTAATCTGTTTACACCCAGCATGGTAATCTGACTACATTCGCTGATTGCACCCGCTGATGGTAATCTGATTTTAACTCCCTCAGTAATCTGGCCAAGGTACTCTGAATACATAAACCAAAATAATCTAAAAGTGATGTGATTAACACACATAAATTGCCTTCAGTTAAAGAAACAAAGCAGGTTTTAATCTGAAATTAAAGGTTATGATAACAATGTATTTTAAGATCACGTAATCCAGATGATAAACAGTAGATTATATTTTATTTTAGAGTGGATTTATTTATTTATTGTACTGTGCAGCTTTATATCCACGTTTATCGACTGAGATTATCCACAGATTATACGGTGTTTGCCTGAGCAGTAACGGTGTTTCAGAGATGACGTTATGTTTAATGAGGACAGATGAAGAAGAGTCACGTGTTCTCTTGTTACATTTGTGTCGTCACGACATTCACATTCACGTCAGTCGTGTGGAACGCGACGAGCTTCTTCACAGATTATTTCCGAGTAAAAAGTCGCCGTTACATTTCAAGATTTCACTTCAACATGAGTAAAAAGAAAAGAAAAGAAAAAGCCATAAAAATGGCACCTTTGGTGTTTGTTTTCACAGCGGCTGCACACATGAATACATGACTGCCCTCTGGTGGCAGGAGCACCATTCAACAAGTGAAAATCCTGAGAAAGTATTAACCTATTAGGGCCGTCACTTTTTTTATTTAAAATTCCATATTATTTCAAGGGTTTAGCGTAAAAAGAAACTTAGACGTTTCTCGGTTAAACATCACGAGGCGTAAACACACGCGTCACCTCCTAAGTTATGGCTAACTGAGGGTTATCGCTATCGTGTAAAAATAATGAAGACATTGTACAACATATTAAAACCCGAGCTGTATGTTCAGCTAGCAGCACTGCTAATAATGTAACAGCTATTAAAATTGTTAATAAAACAATAAGGGCTGCAAGAATCAAACGATTACTGATGGATTACTAAATGAATTGTAAACATTTTGATAACTGATTAATCTTTTGTTTTCTCTGATTTTTCTGATGTTTCTTTGCACTGAACATCATTTTCTGATGTTTTACGAATCAAACAAATAATCAATTAATGTGCCGACTATTTTCCCAATTAATAAAAGTACTTATTTGGTCAATAAAATATCAGAAAATGTCAAACCTGGAAATGATGATGATGTTTTGTCCACAAACCAAAAAGATTCGGTTTGAATGATTTCTTTGTTATTTGGAGCAAAGAAACCAGAAAAGATTCACTTTTAGGAAGCAGAAAAATCACAGAAATATTTTTTAATAATAATAATAAAAAAACACCCAAACAGATTAATAAATTATAAAAATTTAGTAATCGGTTAATTGAATAATTGTTGCAGCTCTAATATGAAAATAATTATTAGTTTCTGCTCAGAAAAACTAAAAAGTGTGATGTTTGTGGTGGATTAACGGGAGCAGCCATGGCAGCGGACGAGGGAGTGGTTCATTAAAATTTGAGTGACCTTAATTTTTTTTTTTTTAAAAAGTGACAGCCCTGTTTACTGTTAAAATAATCATAATAATAATGATGATAATAAAAGGTCAAGGCAAAGTGTGTGATCCAGCAGTGGTTCATGTTCCCCTCCTCCTCCTCCTCCTCTTCCTCCTCCTCCCAGGACAATGTCAGAGTTTTACCTTCAGTCAGCTGGTGGACGTTCGTCCACTTGGTCTTCCTGTGGTTTTCGTCCACATGAGGACACGTAAAAATCCTGGGGAAAAACACCGATCCGTTGCGGTCACATGGAACGCCGTTCATTAACCTCTGTTTGTTTCACCTGTCCGGCGGTTCTGAGGCGAGTGTCCTCTCCCACTCCTCCTCCACCACCTTGTACAGCTCCATGGTGGCCCGAGCGTCCTCCACAGACGAGTGTCCCTTCCTCCCCGTCTGAGGACATGAGAGAGGAAGAGGACGGGTTAGTTCTGCACAGTTCTATCACAGTTCTCTATAATGGTATTGCTGTCATGTTTTGTTTTATTCATGTAGACGTGTTGCTACGCAGCGTTGCTGTCGACATCATCACAATAACAATGGCTAACCCCGAGATACGTTCACTGACTATTGTTTTTATACTACAGTCTTATGCTACATTCACATCAGACATAAGAACTGGGAGGGACATCACCTTAGAGAGAAACACAGAAGCAAACCCTCCCACACCAAAGTCCATAGAGAAAATCAGTGATTTTAGCTCACAGGGACACAGGAGCTGCTGGTCTACTGCTGCCTCGTGTGGTCACTTTGTGTCACTGAGGAAAATCTGAACAAAGGATTTTAAATGCTGAATTAACAAAATAAGACATTTGAATTTAGTGATGGAGGCAGCAGTGGATCAACAACTCCTGTGTCCCTGTGAGCTAAAATCACTGATTTTCTCTATGGACTTTGGTGTGGGAGAGTGAGTGGTTTACAAACTTCTAAAGTCTAACAGTTAGATATTCTTATATTTTGTGAGGGTCGATTATATGTCAAATTTGCCATATGGATTGTACTGTACCTCACACAACCCATACGGCAAATTTTTAAAAGGATTAATAAAGTTAAAGTTAAATTAGCCTCGCTTTAAAAAACAGAACTGTCTGTTTTAAATACTTACCTATAGTAAATAAATAAATACCTATAGTGAGGAGATATTGGAGTAACTGGCACTATTAGCTGAACGTCCCACCTGGATGTCACGGTTAAAAATGGCTTTGGTGAGTCTCTTCAGCGACGCACACTCGTTCTCAGTGAAGCCGGCCTTCAGGTTGAGCAGAGGGATCCGCGACGTGTCTCTGGTCAAGGCCTTGGGGTGAGAGTAGCCGAGGACCTTGAAGTCATTGTGGACGGCGTGGCCAATCACCACCTTCCCCATCAGCAGCCTCAGTATCTGCCAAGAGAGAAGACAGTCACTCAGTCACTCACTCAGCTGCGGGTTTTATGAAGGATAATTTCACATTTTCATCTTCGGACACAGGAACACAAGAGCGAGAACGCTCATGTACCATGGCAGGAAATCAGACAGAGGTTAGGTTTTATTTTTAATGATTTAAAGGTCCAGTGTGTAACATTTATGAGCATTTACAGAGCTCCAGATGTCAGTTTGCCGATTTTATCAGATTTAGGAAAATCTTTTAGATTTTTATGGTTCAAAACTATGAGTACTTAATGTGCATTTAAAAGTTTTATGATGAGTTAAGTTAGTTTCTAAATTATGCCAAAATTTGTGACAAGTTTTTTGTCACAATAGTGTGCCAACTTTACAATGTGGGTCCCCAAACAGAAAGTTTTGGAAAAACTGATTTAAGGCATATATTACTGAGCCGAGTATCCTCACCTCCTTCCGAGCATCCGTGTAAGGCGTGGCATTGACGAGATCACTGCGGCGGATGCCGCTCCATCGGGTGCGGTAGTCGGTGACGGGCATAGAGGGGTTGATGAACTTATCGTAAACGACGTCTCCGTCATAGGACACGATACTGCAGCGTGCCAACTGGCTGATGTGTCCTTTAGGGCCTGCACCCACCATCTCACAGTCAAGAGCCAGGTACTTTGTTGGGATTGCCGCAGAGGATGTGGACGATGTGGACGATGTGGAGGGGCCTGGTGTGGCTGGGGCTGATGATGATGTGTTCACACTCAGAGAAGAGGAAGAGCCTGAGGGCCTTGAGCCTCCATTGTGGCGCGGAGTACAGCTGGACCATCCGCGGTGCTGGCTCTTCTTGTGTTTACCTTCTAGAAATCGCTTTTGCTCCAAGAATTGTACGTTTTTCCTCTTAAAGTTCCGCGCTCTTCCCCGTGCGGCGTCATCGGAAAGGTGCACATGGTCCGTAAAGTTCGACATGGCACTTCAGCACAAACTAATCACGTAGTTTAGCTGGTTTCAACCTTCTCAACAGGCGTTCATCATTGGTAGTCAATATAACAGTTTGAAAGCGTCATCCTGCAAGACAAACACAACATTATCAAAACACAGAGAAACTGAGGCGCTTGTCCACTACACAGTTGCAGCACAGCACAGCTCTACTCGGTTTGGTATCAGACATGTCATTTTATATAGTTCCTCTTTGACGTGGGCGTGGTCGTCATAGAAACCGCCGTGACGACACAAAGACACAGACTAGTGACGGTCAAAGCAGTTGTTTTCTTTTTCCTCACTTTTCTAAACAGATGAGTTCACTGAATGGTTCAGTCCTTCCTGACTCCGTCTGACACAGTCACTGAAGTGAAATCCGGCTGAACGGCTTGTGATTGGGCTCACCATCTCCGTCTTTCAGCAGTGCTGTCGCTAAATACACCAGACTCCTCTGTTAAATATGGACATTTTACAAATGTCCTTGTTAAATGTTGCAGATTAACGCATGTTTTCAGGATTTTCAAGTCTTTTTAACTCATCTACAGTTCAACATTGTTCGCGCTCGTGACTCTTCCAGTGACGACGCTCTCTGACCAATCAGTGGCCGGCAGTCTGTCCACGTCACATGTTAGTATCAGTTCGACCGGAACCTCCACAGAGCAGGGACTAAAAAAAGGACCAGGTGCCAGGTTCTATCACTGATGGGAAAGAAAACAAAAACAAAAAACAGCAGAGTCGAGCCGAGCCGAGCTTGCCTGTGTAGTGGAAAAGTTCAATAAACTAGTTAGTGATAAACTTAAGTCTGAGCAGATGATTGTTTTCAGTTTCCTCAACCAATTGTATTGCTAATAAAATTGTGATTAGTTCTCCTGTATACACTGACATTTCATGACTTATTCTTTTCTCTGCCAAAAATTGATCCATTCAAAAACCAGAATAAAAACGTACAACTTCCGCGTCTGATTAGCGGACACACGGTGACGTTAGCTAGCCGATGCTACTTGCTATTTCGCCGGTTGTGAGCCGCTGCAGCGACTCTGCACGAGCGGGACACTGTGCTCGGTGGCTCCGCGGACACGGGCGCCGTTGGCGGCGACAAACACTCAGCAAAACAATCCCCGAAAATGACTTTATACAGAGGGAAAGTAGTAATAATAAGAAGAAAAACAGTCGGACCTGACTGACGCGCGTCGGAGCGGTGACCGCCGAACGACACATTAACATCCGGGTCATGATGCCTTCACGGACCAATAAAAACAGCGGATTAAGCAGCACTCCCAAGAATGTGATCATTTTTAAGTTTTCTTAACAACCTTTGTTAATAAAACAACTTTGGCGACTACATATTCATATCAACACAGTGTACAGAACTGTACAGTTAAGAATGGACATATAGATTAGACTCAAATCAACTCGACTGCTTGTAGTGCTCACAGTCATGGAAGGGCCCTACCCTTGTGTCCTACCTCACTATCTCCTTCCCTTAACAGTCACTTCACCTTTATTCAGGATAAAATCAATGTACGGTCAAGTTACAGGGCACTTCCTGTTTCCTGCGAAATGACAGAATAATTCAAAATGGCCGACTTAATGTCCAGTCAAGTTAAAATTCGCACACGTGTTCAGGGTCTGTCTCTTGTGTCCCATATGAAGTTTTTACAGTTGATCAGTCAATGTAGGGCGATGTTACAGCCAACTTCCTGTGTTGAGGAAATTTGCCAAAAAAATGAAAACTTTGAACATCTAAGGACAATTGTATTCATGTTGAACTCATATGTATGAAAATAAAGAAAATTATATCAAGAAGTTGAAACATCTGTTACAGTATTTAGTCTTTACTCATCCTGAACTCTGTCAAAACTTAACGTTGTCTGTTAAAGGGTAAATTAAAGCCATTGGCACCACACCACTTGACTTCTCTCTCTCTCTCTCTCTCTCTCTTTCGTCAATTTTTAGAAACTGTGGTTGACGACTCAGTTTTAAACCTCACATTAAGCAACAGGTGAAAAAAAAAAACTGAAGCAGAAGTTCAGGAGTGTGGTGTATGGAAGAGGACTAAGACCCGTGATCTGCTTAAAAAACAAACCAAAATGAAAGTGAAAAATCTGACTTTAATCTTAATTATTTGTGGCCCTAATCCTCTTCTGTAGCAATCAACGGTCAAAGTAGCTGAGTGCTTTAACTATTCATGCGGGTGGCAGCCATCTTGGAATCCCATGTATTTGCTGGAGCGTTCCATTTGTAGTCGGCGTTCCTTACACTGGAACTCGGATTTCCAACTCAGAAACTCGGAGTAATCTCACCTACAATGGCGTGGGATTCCAATATCGCTGCCACCGTCGAAAAACGCCGCTACTTTTACCGTTAATGTCACTTCTGTCGTATTAGTTCCACAGTAAATCAGCCGTGTACGTGGTTCTGTTGCAACGGTGTTTGATTCATCCATCGCTTCCGAGTTGCAATGTCAATGTAACGCAGCATTAGTAGATGTTTAATATTCGGTGTGGCAGTAAAATAAATCTGTCGCTAATCTTGTCGCCAAAATTGTTCTGTGCCGTTTTGTTCGTAGATGTTTTCCTTCACTTAACAAGCAGAAGTTTTTTTACATTTTTATAAAAAAGTCGATGATACACTCGATAAAAGTAGGTGTGAAAAGAAAAATAACCACAAGTCATTATTAGGAATTGAACTGATGTGAAACCACATCCCAGACGTCATTTCACAGAAGTCAGATGTTAGATCTTTATTCAGATGTAGGTGTTGCTGCAGCAGAAAGTACAGAAGCAAACAAAACTCCATCCTGGTTTTCATCGATTTTCCTCTGACTAATACAAGTTACTTCTTTGATGCTCAAGGATTAAGGTAAGTAAAAATGATATGATCACCTTCATTTTTCTCCCCATATCATTAATTTTCGTAATCTACTGTATCATTCATCTCCACTTGTGGTTGCTCCTGTTTCATAGCCATGTATGGAATAATAATAATTCCTCACAACGCTTTATTAGATTCTCAAAATTTTAAATGAAAATCAGCAAAAATCCCTTTTTATTCAGACAAGAATTTTTCTGCATTTAACACAAAATATTTTTAAAACATTGTAATGTTGTTTTATCCCGTTCATGTTTTATTCATCACACACCAGTTTGTTGCTGAATTAAAATTTTTAACTCTTAACTCTTTTTGCTGCTGCCCTTTTCACCATAATCTTACTACAGAGGAACAGCTCTCCCGTTTTAATCCAGACCTGCCAGACTCTTCTCTAATCTTAGAGTTCTAATCTCCCATTCAAATTTAAAAAAAACAACCCACACTCTGGATGAATGAGTCCATCTAGGCATTATGAAGAGATTGTTGGAGAAAAGAACATAATGGAAGAGAAGTGGTCTACATATCGTTTATGATTTTTGGAAGGTTGCCATGGAAACACTCCACACTGCAGTTAAAGACACAAGAGCAATCTAATTTGAGCTAATCTTCCAAGTACTGGTCAATTAGGTCACCATCTCCTCACAAGAACTCTGTGGGTTCTTAATAAAAGATTATTAACAAAAAGTAAATGACATCAGCAACAAATGACTCAGACTGTTTTTTAAAGGTTGGTAGAGATATCAACATTTATTTTAGTCACTGTGATTTTTAACTGATATTACATTCAACATGAAACCAAACACATACAGTTTTGATGGATGGATGCTGGTCTTTCATGTGTTTATTGTCTCGTCTCAGGTTGGTTGGTTGGATGGATGGATGGACAGATGGTTGGATGGATGGACAGATGGTTGGATGCTGGTCTTTCATGTTTGATTGTTGACTTGTCTTGTCTCAGGTTGGTTGGTTGGATGGATGGATGGACAGATGGTTGGATGGATGGACAGATGGTTGGATGCTGGGACAGATGGTTGGATGGATGGTTTGATTGTTGACTTGTCTCGTCTCAGGTTGGTTGGTTGGATGGATGGATGGACAGATGGTTGGATGGATGGACAGATGGTTGGGTGGATGGACAGATGGTTGGATGGATGGACAGATGGTTGGATGCTGGTCTTTCACGTGTTCTTTGTTGACTTGTCTCGTCTCAGGTTGGTTGGTTGGATGATGGACAGATGGTTGGTGGATGGACAGATGGTTGGATGCTGGTCTTTCATGTTTGATTGTTGACTTGTCTCGTCTCAGGTTGGTTGGTTGGATGGATGGATGGACAGATGGTTGGATGGATGGACAGATGGTTGGATGATGGACAGATGGTTGGTGGATGGACAGATGGTTGGATGCTGGTCTTTCATGTGTTCTTTGTTGACTTGTCTTGTCTCAGGTTGGTTGGTTGGATGGATGGATGGACAGATGGTTGGATGGATGGACAGATGGTTGGATGCTGGTCTTTCATGACCATACCATACCATACCATACCATACCATACCATACCATACCATACCATACCATACCATACCATACCATTCTGAAACTAAACTGTACTGTTATGGAAACACAGACTGTCAAAAGGAGGAGGTGAAACAAGTCATTTGATACAACATGTAAAGAACCAACACGTTACACAGCAAATGATTTAACACAAAATATGGACATTTATTTATTTAAATCTAATTCAAGTCTATCTGCTCCTGAAAATGTGTCGTTCCCTCACAAACAAGGCTGATCTTCTGAGTTTGTGAACATACCTGGATGAAAAATACCTGGAAATAAAAGCTGAAATACTGATCTCTTGTCTTATATAATGTCAATCCCATATGTTTTACAACAAAAATAAAGGAATAGACTCGACTCTGCTTGTTTTTTGTTATTTTTCTTTTCTATCAGTGATAGTTGCTAGTACTTTTATTAGTTCCTGCTCTGTCGAGCTGAGCCTGTTATGTCGGGTCTGGGTTGCTCCTGTGTGTTGGTTTTAGTCATTTCCTCTTTTATTTTGAATGTCTGTTTTACTTCCTGGAGAGTGTCTCTTGTTTAGGAGGCTGAATGACAGGTGAGGCGGGGACTTCAATCAACACGGCTGCCTCTCATCTGCAATCAGCTCTTCCCCTACTTAAACCCGGATTTCCTGTTGCTCCTCGTCAGCGCATCATCTCTGTTCAGTCTGGTAACCTTGTCACGTCTCTGCTAATGTGCCTTTTCAGTAGTGTTTTTGCACTCAGTTCTTTTGCACTTTTGCTTACGCTCGTTTTTTGTTCTCTTTTAGTCTTCCTGATCCCTGAGCTCCGCCTCACCAGCCGGCCAGCCTCAGAGCTTTCGGTTTGTTTGGACTGGTTCATCTTTTGTTCTTTTTTGTGTAATAAACTCAGTTTTCCCTTTTTTACTCAGTCTCCGTACCCGATCCTTTTCTCCTTAAATGATTATTATTATAATCGTGACAGTACGTGCTGACCAAAATACATGGATCCCACGGAGACTGAGGCGTTACGCCAAGCTGTGGCTGCGCAAGCGGCTGCAGTTACGCACCATGATCAGGCGCTCAGTGAAGTTATGGACGCCGTTCGGACTTTAACTGCCAACGTGTCTCACCTATCCCGGCAACTCGGTGATCCTCCGCCTGCCTCCTTGCCTTCGCAGACCCCAGCTTCCACGCCTTCGGATCACAATCGGCCACCTGTTCCAGTCCCAGTCACCTCGGCTCATCGAGAACCGCCGATCCCCTCTCCGGAGACCTACTGGGGAGAGGTTGGTGCCCGCACACGTTTCCTTCGTCAATGTAAGCTGGTCTTTGACCAACAGCCACACTCATTTGTATCTGATAACTCCCGACTTGCTTATGTTCACAATCTGGTTCGAGGTAAAGCAGCTCAGTGGTTGAACGCTTTGTGGGAATCTAACTCATTTGTTTTGGATTCTTGGGACTCTATTTGCTGAAATGACTCATGTGTCTGATACACCTTTCAAAGGAACGAGTTCTGCTAATAAGCTTCTGGCAATCTCCCAGGGAAAACAATCTGCTGCAGAATATTCAATTGACTTCCGTATTTTAGCTGCAGAGAGCGGCTGGAGCGAGTCTGCTTTAAAGATAGCATTTTACCGGGGGTTAAATGATGTTTTAAAAAAATGAGTTGGCTATCCGAGACGACCTGGAAACCCTGGAGTCTCTAATCAGTCTAACCATACAAATTGACAATAGAATTCGTGAGTCAGGGAGTCAGGGAAGGGAAGGCACCTTACCACAATTCCTCTCAGTCTGTATCACCCAGTGTTGCTGCCTGTTCTTCTCCATCCACAGACTCATCTTCTCATGGAACCGGTCCTGCAGCTACCTCCTCTCCTAACCCCGAACCCATGCAGTTGGGCATGACCAAGTTTTCCCCAGATGAGCGGCAGAGGAGACTTCGACAGCGACTCTTGTCTGTGTTTACTGTGGACGACCCGGACATTTCAGGCGCGAGTGTCCTCACAGACCTCGCAGGGGCGGTTCACCAGGGGAGAGGAGCACCTAGGTGAGTAAGACTGAGACTCAGCCCCGCTCCTCTCAACGGACTACATTACCTGCAAAACTCGCTCACCGGGGTCACACTCATTCACTTCAGGTATTTCTGGACTCAGGAGCTGACGATAATTTCATTGACTCAGATTTAGTACGTGAACTGGACTTACCCCTGACTCCCATAGATCCTCCTCGCCCTGTTAGCGCTATTGACGGTAGTTCACTCACCATTGTTACCCATCAAACCCAACCCGTGACTTTAACTTTATCTGGGAACCACCACAAGTTAATTTCCTTATTAGTTTTCCCATTTCCTCACCTTCCTCCCCTGTGATGTTAGGTCTCCCCTGGTTAAAGCTTCACAATCCTCACCTTGATTGGTCCTCTGCTGCGGTGAATAGTTGGAGCACATTCTGTGGCTCGGCCGGTCACGCACCCCACTGACTCCACTGACTCACCTCCCGACCTCTCTCTCTCGTTCCATTCCCTTACCATGATCTTGGTGAGGTGTTTATTAAGGCCAAGGCACTCTCTCTCCCTCCCCACCATCCCTATGACTGTCCTATTGACCTCCTTCCCCTCCTTCTCCTTTATCACC
This sequence comes from Brachirus orientalis, assembly GCA_016785285.1. Lineage (NCBI taxonomy): Eukaryota > Metazoa > Chordata > Actinopteri > Pleuronectiformes > Soleidae > Brachirus > Brachirus orientalis. The sequence continues at coordinate 14,246 of JAFBJR010000011.1, forward strand.
TGGAAACACCTTTACTTTGTAATAATAATAATAATAATAATAATAATAATAATAACCTTTTCCATTTCCAGGAAGCGTGGACATGCTACTTCAGCATCAACAAAGCGGGACATGACTAATAACCTGGAATTATACATTTGCCTACCAAATTTCCTGTCACCAAGTGCAACACAGCCTGAGCTATAATTCATTTAAGGTTTTACCAGGTACGTTTGAGATGGTGTTTTCTTGATATATTAACATTATTATTATTATTATTATTACCTTTTCCATTTCCAGAAGGCGTGGACAACTGAAGTTTTAAACCACTCACTCTCCCACACCATCGTCCATAGAGAAAATCAGTGATTTTACATCACAGGGACACAGGAGTTGTTGATCCACTGCTGCCTCCATCAGTAAGTTTAAATGTCTTCTTTTGTGAGTTCGGCTTTTAAAATAGTTAATTTAGACTTAACTTTGTGACACACAGTGACCACACGAGGCAGCAGTAGACCAGCAGCTCCTGTGTCCCTGTGAGCTAAAATCACTGATTTTCTCTATGGACTTTGGTGTGGGAGAGTGAGTGGTTTACAAACGTGTGTTTCCTGAAGTGGCAAACATAACATTAAAATATTGATGACATAGAGTATTTGTGTTTCCTCTGCTCGCCATGTCAGTATGAGTGTACATGCAGGTTCTGTCTTATGCAGGTTCTGCAATGAGAACCTGAGTTAGCTTAGTCTGTTAGACAGACTTTTCCAACAGGAAAGTGAAGTTTGTAAACCACTCACTCTCCCACACCAAAGTCCATAGAGAAAATCAGTGATTTTAGCTCACATGACTGATCTAAAACACTGAAAAACAATGTGAGTTTTTTATCTTAAAATCAAGTCTAGTCCTTGTCTTTGAAGCCAAACACAGACTTCTGGTATCCTGGTCAAATCCAAGCCTAATTTCCATGAGTCTATACAGTGGGATCTTTTATGAACACTGAGCCACAGTGTTTTGCTGCTTTGCATCTAAAATTAATATTAACTAAGTGTTGAAACCTTGATGCTCAGAATGATACAGTGAGAGTGTAGTCGACTTTGACGAAAGGAACTTCAACATAAAGAGCAGAGCTTCTGAAGACATCTACTAACACAGAAGTAAGTCACTATGATTATTTACTAATATGTGTAAATGGGATATTATTGTTTTTAAATAATTCATTTTCCTAATCTACACCTGTGGATTTTCCTGTTTCATAACCATGTATGGTACAATACTGTAGCTCACAAAGGCTGATGGATGGATGGATGGATGGATGTCAGTCTTTTCATGTGTTGTTTGTTCACTTGTCTCAGGTTGGTTGTTGGTTGATTGGATGGATGGATGGACAGATGGTTGGACAGATGGTTGGATGCTGGTCTTTCATGTGTTCTTTGTTGACTTGTCTCGTCTCAGGTTGGTTGGTTGGTTGGATGGATGGACAGATGGTTGGATGTCAGTCTTTGTCTGTGAAGATTCATCCAGGTCATGGTCTCCAAAAGTGTAGCAACAAAAAAAGGCAACTGGACTTAGTTGAATTTCTTGAAGACGTTTCGCCTCTCATCCAAGAGGCTTCTTCAGTTCTGTTTGACTGGTGGAGAGTCTGGGATGGATGGATTGACAGATGGTTGGATGCTGGTCTTTCATGTGTTCTTTGTTGACTTGTCTCGTCTCAGGTTGGTTGGTTGGATGGACGGATGGACAGATCATTGGTTGGTTGGTTGGATGGATGGACAGATGGTTGGATGCTGGTCTTTCATGTGTTCTTTGTTGACTGGTCTCGTCTCAGGTTGGTTGGTTGGTTGGCTGGATGGACAGATGGTTGGATGCTGGTCTTTCACGTGTTCTTTGTTGACTTGTCTCGTCTCAGGACAGTGATGGAGACGATGGTGAACACTGACACGATTCTCTCAGTTTACATCATTTCCTTCCTGATTGGTTTCCCGTCCAACGTCGTCGCTCTCTACGCCTTCATCATCAGGATCCACTCCAAGCCACATCCAACGGACATCCTGCTCCTCAACCTAACCGTGTCCGACCTGCTCTTCTTGATCTTTCTTCCTCTGAAGATGCATGAGGCGGCGTCAGACATGATGTGGAATCTGCCCGAAGTCCTGTGCTCCATCACAGCTTTTGTCTTCTTCTCCACCATCTACACCAGCTCCTTGTTGCTGATGGCAGTCAGTGTGGTCCGCTACATTGGAGTAGTCTTCCCCATCACCTATCAGCAGCTGCGGAGACCCGTGTACACAATCGTGATCAGTGCTGTTATTTGGATCATCTCAGCAGCACACTGCAGCATCACCATCATCGTCCAGGAGCATCCAGCTTTAGCAGACAACATCTCCCATGTTAATGGCAGTTTTTGCTACGCACACCTCTCACAGAAGCAGCTAGATGTTCTCCTGCCGGTGCGTGTTGAAGTTTTCTTTGTGCTCTGCCTTGTTCCTCTTCTAGTTTGTGTTTACTGCTACTTGCACTGCATCTGGATCCTGTACAGATGCACCAAGATTTCTCAGAACCAGAACCAGAACCATACCATACCATACCATACCATACCATACCATACCATACCATACCATACCATACCATACCATACCATACCATACCATACCATACCATACCATACCATACCATACCATACCATACCATACCATACCATACCATACCATACCATACCATACCATACCATACCATACCATACCATACCATACCATACCATACCATACCATACCATACCATACCATACCATACCATACCATACCATACCATACCATACCATACCATACCATTCTGAAACTAAACTGTACTGTTATGGAAACACAGACTGTCAAAAGGAGGAGGTGAAACAAGTCATTTGATACAACATGTAAAGAACCAACACGTTACACAGCAAATGATTTAACACAAAATATGGACATTTATTTATTTAAATCTAATTCAAGTCTATCTGCTCCTGAAAATGTGTCGTTCCCTCACAAACAAGGCTGATCTTCTGAGTTTGTGAACATACCTGGATGAAAAATACCTGGAAATAAAAGCTGAAATACTGATCTCTTGTCTTATATAATGTCAATCCCAAATGTTTTACAACAAAAATAAAGGAATAGACTCGACTCTGCTTGTTTTTTGTTGTTTTTCTTTTCTATCAGTGATAGTTGCTAGTACTTTTATTAGTTCCTGCTCTGTCGAGCTGAGCCGATACTAAAATGATGTGGACAGACTGCCGGCCACTGATTGGTCAGAGAGTGTTGTCACTGGTCCAATCCAATCGGCAGCCAGTGGAGTGAAGCTAAAATGGGGGAAATGTGATCATGTGATCATTTAAAAGACGTGCAGCTGCGTTTTGGACCAACTGAAGACGAGCAGTGGACGTCCCACTAACCCCCACGTAAAAGGACATTACAGTAAAATTAGCACATGTACTCAATTAAATGAACAGTCCACGAGTTTCTGTTAGGAATAAACAATGAGCCAGAATTTTCTGCTGTTTTACATCTAAGAGATGATTTTATCCTGAGGTGACTTTCACTCTGACTTTGACTCTGACCTGCTGTTTCTATTGAATCATTTGATTGGAACTCATTTGAAATCTTTGATGAAAGGAGCTGCAACGACATCGTCAACTGAAAACATCCACTCATACTGAAGTAAGTTAATATGACTATCTAATCTATTTATCTAATCTATCCATTCATCTGCAATGGTAACTGATTAACTTATCACCTGGAAACACCTTTACTTTGTAATAATAATAATAATAATAATAACCTTTTCCATTTCCAGGAAGCGTGGACCTGCTACTTCAGCATCAACAAAGCGGACAAGACATGACAAATAACCTGGAATTATACATTTGCCTACCAAATTTCCTGTCACCAAGTGCAACACAGCCTGAGCTATAATTCATTTACGGTTTTATCAGGTACGTTTGAGATGATGTTTTCTTGACATATTATTATTATTATTATTACCTTTTCCATTTCCAGAAGGCGTGAACAACTGAAGTTTTAAACCACTCACTCTCCCACACCAAAGTCTATAGAGAAAATCTGTGATTTTAGCTCACACGACTGATCTACAACACTGAAAAACAATGTGAGTTTTTATCTTACAGTCAAGTCTTGTCCTTGTCTTTGAAGCCAAACACAGACTTCTGATGTCCTGGTCAAACCCAACACTGAGCCACAATATGCTGCTGCTTTGCATCTACAGTTATTATTAACTAAGTGCTGTCAACTTGGAATGGAAAATCCTAAATCTAACTATGTTTTCAATATATCTGTAATATATCTTGTGATGAGGAGGTCACTCTGACCGTACTGTAAGCCCAGAATGTGCAGTGCTTGCCTCCCTGAAGGGTTTTTCATCTTTCATCTTTCTCCCTTGCTTTTGATTGCTTTTGCCTAGGGATGCGTACTTTCACCTTCTATGGGCATAAACGCCTCCTCTTGTGCAACAGTTTTTGCCTATAAGAAGTTGTTATACATTTCACATCTCTGAACTCCTTTGCAGACTATCCTTGTGCTCTGTAAACCTGGTCCAGAATGATCCTGGTCCTGGACCAGAATGCAACATAAAGACAACTGGTGGACTCTCTCTCACTCGGGGACACACAAAAAGTACATAACAAAGTCCATAACAAAATCGATGCTCACAATGATACAGTGAGGTGAGTTTCACTGTGGGTTGGACTGAGGCCTGCTATTTCTGAGTGAATGGTTTTCAGTTCATTTCAATTCAGTTTTATTTGTATAGTGCCAAATCGTAACATACATTATCTGATTGCTGTAATCGGGTGTCATTACTGCCGTCATGAATAGTAACTTTTTGAATTTACGATTATCTTTAGCCAGTAGTTTCAGATAAGACTCGATGTCGCCCGCTCTGGCCCCGGGAAAACACTTAACTATGGTCACTGGCATCGCTACTTTCTCTTTGTTGGAAGTGTGAAGTGGTTGGTGGTGAACCGGGCTTTTCTGCTTAACACTACGCCTCTTATTACGGACAGTCACCCAGCTACCCTGTTGATCTCCCGGCTGCACGGGAGCTAATGCTATGTGTTCCGCACCGGCTTCAGGGGACTGGCTAACTGATTTAGCTTCTGTATTGACGAGACACACACACACACACACACCGCGTACTGCTAAGTCAGAACGTTTACTCAAGAAAAAAACTCTCGTACATAAGGTTATGGCTTAAATGCCACACTGCCAACTAGTGGTGAAACACATATCACATCACATATCAATACATCTCCCTTTTTGCTCAATCAGTCTCTTTGGTTTCACAATTCTTCCCGTAAGTTCTGATAGTTTGCCATTTCCGGTTGCTCTGTCTGGCTTGGAACTGTCATGTCATTTGTGTCACTGTCCATGACCCTGATTTCTGTCTGAGACACTTTCAGTAAATGACGTCTGTTTCCCCCACTGTTTTCCCATGCTCTGTGAGGACTTCATATGATCCGGGTGTTGTCTCTTTGACCACTTTAGCCAGTGGTCCCCACTGCCCATCACATCTTACTCGCACTATATCCTCTTGTGCAAGTGGTTTCAGAGGCTTAGCTGTTCTGTTGTACAGTTCAATTTGCCTCTCCTCTTGCCTCACATCACTCCTTTCCATCTTATGCGTTGCCGATGGAAGTCTGGTTCTGAGTTTCCGGTTCATGAGCATTTCTGCTGGTGAAAGACCATTCTCCAGTGGTGACGCTCGGTAGTTCAGAATCGCCAGATAAGGGTCTTCTGCACTGTCTGTGGCCTTTTTCCAAATTCGCTTCACAATTTGCACTCCTTTCTCTGCTAACCCATTTGACTGTGGGTACAGAGGGCTTGAGGTTTTATGTTTGAACCTGTAAGTGTCTGCAACGTCTTTAAAGCATTGGCTCGTGAATTGTGGTCCGTTATCGCTTACAACAGTCATTGGAATTCCATGGCGTGCAAACATGGCTTTTGTATGAGCGACAACCCTTTCTGCTGTTGTGTCACTCAACTCTGCAAATTCAGGGTAGTTTGAATGATAGTCCATGACTAACAGATAGTCCTTGCCTTTTAGCTGAAATAGATCCATTCCTACTTTTCTCCATGGTTCTTGAGGCTTTTTGCGTGGCCTCATTGGCTCCTTTGGCTGTTGATATCTGTGACGCTGGCAGGTCTCACAGCATGGCCAATACAATACATCTTGTGCACATCTTTTGCACTTCTCTATACCTAAATGTCCTTCATGCACTAATTTGAACATTTCTGATTTCATGGAGGTGGGTATGACTATTCTTGTGCCCTTTAACAGAACTCCATCTAACACTGACAGTTCCCCTTTAAAGTGTTGATATGGCTTATCAAGCTTAACCTGACCTGGTAGATGTATCTGCTTCCATTGCTCTCTTGAGCTTGTCATCTTTCTGTGTTTCTTTCACTATCTCTGCCCATTTTGCATCTGACACTGGCATTTGTACTCTAATACATGGATCTGCACAGCCTCTTCTGTCGTGCTTTTGGTGTTGTGTAAGCTAGTCCTACTCTAGGTGCTTGCCAGACTTAAACTCAAATGTCATGTCATATTTCTGGAGTCTTAGCATTAGGCGCTGGATGCGCGGAGGTGCATCACCCAGTGGTTTCTGTGAGATAGCTATCAGTGGCTTGTGATCAGTTTCTAATATCACTGATCGTCCGTACACATATTCATGAAACTTTTCACAGCCAAACACTGCCCCTAAAGTCTCCTTCTCAATCTGCGCGTGATTTCTTTCTGCACTTGTCATAGTGTGTGAGGCGTATGCGACTGGATACCACTCTGTATCACGCTTCTGAAGAAAGAAAGAGGGGAGAAAAGAGAGTAAAAGAGCCTAAAAGTTGCAGTTGCAGCTGAGATGCAGCAGATACGAGGATTTCATTTCTATTTAAACTCAGTGGCAAACAGGTAGGTTTTCAGGCTAGATTTAAAAGAATGAATTGCTGTAGCAGATCTGCACTCTTCTGGGAGTTTGTTCCAGATATTGAGGCATAGAAACTGAAGACGGCTTCCCCATGTTTGGTCCTGGTTCTGGGGACACAGAGCAAACCTGACCCAGATGGCCTTAAGTAGTCTGGATGGTTCATAGTGAGCCAACAGGTCAGAAATGTGAGCTAACGTTACCTCCATCACCTCAAAGTCCCTGTATTATTCTAACGTTACTACCTGCTCACTGGTTGCACTACACTTTCCCGCTCACTGTCCCTCGGTTTCCCTGTTGAAAGCCTGCATGGCTGGCTGCTCCTCTCCCTGCCTTCTGCTGCTGTCTTCACCTTCAACCTGCTGCTGTTGGAGCGTTGTTGTCACAGAGGACGTGGAGGCTACAGAACATCTTAGCACATTTTGTAGCATCTACAGTGAGATTCTTCAATCTCTTGGCACACAACTTCTCCGCACCCCCTTCCTTTGGCTTTGGTTTCTCCATGTTGACACTCCTTTAACACACACGCTCAACACTGTGGAACTAGCGGGAGTTACAGGGGACAGCGCAGGGAAGGGGTGAGGCCGCTTTTGTACTATATCCTGATTGGTTCTGTCCACTGTCTATACTGAAGATGGACCAATGGGCTGCCTCCTCTAAATTGTTGGGCCGATCTCTTAGAAAAAAAAAAGTCCAACAGCATCGGCCTCTGAGGACTGTCGGCCCACCGGGAAAATGCCCGGTATGCCAGATTACCAGTCCAGCCCTGCACACAACACAAGAGAGAGCAGGAGAGGGAGAAGGAGAGAGAAGCCATCGCTGCTAAGCTAACTGTTAAGCTAGGAAACCACCGAGTGTGAATCTACGTGAGAGATAGAGTTTAGCAAGAGTGTCGCTAACAGAAGCTTAAAGCAAGAAACGATTGGCAAAACAAGTGTTTGTTCAGTGACTGGATTGTGACACTCGATAACAAAGTTGTCCAGCAGGAGGGAGCAGGGGAAACACACGGCGTAACACCAGTGGAAACAGGAAGTGACACAATTCGTTACCTGAACCCAGGAGAGCAGGGACTCGACGTTTTGTCTCGGCTCATTTGAAATCAACAGTTAGAAACGGGTCGACTTTGACGAAAGGAACTTCAACATAAAGAGCAGAGCTTCTGAAGACATCTACTAACACAGAAGTAAGTCACTATGATTATTTACTAATATGTGTAAATGGGATATGACACCAAGATTTTATTGTTTCTATATAATTAGATTTCCTAAACTATACCTGAATGAATGAATGTATGGTGGACAGGTGAATGGATGATAGATGATGGATGGTTGGAAAGATGGATGGGTGGATGAACGGATGACTGAAAGGGTGATGGATAAATGAAGGAGGGGATGGATGGACATACAGACATGGATGGTTGGTTGGTTGGATGGATGGACAGATGGTTGGATGTCAGTCTTTCATGTGTCGTTTGTTGACTTGTCTCGTCTCAGGTTGGTTGGTTGGATGGATGGATGGACAGATGGTTGGATTTGATTGCCTTTTCTAGCGTTAAGTCTGTCTCTTTCAATAAATGCATCCTCACTTTATTGTCTTGGACTCAAATTACAATCATCATCGAGTCACACAGTGTTCCGAAGTTACTATCTGACTTTTCAGTCGTAGGTCTGTGACATACCGTTCTATCGATTCTGACTCTTTCTGGAGCCTGTTCCTGAACACATAACTCTCGTACGTTTCATTCTTCCTCGGTGTGCAATACTGTTCAAATTTTCCCATAACCACGTCGAACTTATCCTTCTCCTCTTCTGTGAAGACAAATGTGTTGTACACATCGAGTGCACCGCGCCCTGCCACCGTTAGCAGTAGTGCTATCTTCCGCTTGAAGACCAGTAGCAAGCATATAAAGTTCGAAACTCTGCTTAAACGCCTTCCAGTTTTCGTTGACATTACCAGTCAACTTCAGGCTGACGAATGAAGTTCATCTTTATAGTCGGTTTGAGATATTTTCTCCTGGTACCATGTATTGACGAGACACACACACCGAGTACTGCTCAGTCAGAACGTTTACTCAAGAAAAAAACTCGTACATAACTTCCTACCAGGTTATGGCTTAAACGCCACACTGCCAACTAGTGGTGAAACACATATCACATCACATATCAATACAGCTTCTATGGTGCGGAGCCGGGTTTCTACCTGGCTAAGTCTCGCCTCCATCCTGGCAAACTGGAAAGCAAATAAGTAAATTTACTCAACAAATAATTTTATCTCCTTAGGTATATTCTATTTCAAGCATAATGTATCATCAACATCTTAAATATCCGAAGTTAACGTCTGTTGTTAACTCCACCGCCTTTGTGTGCTCTGTGAAGTTCAGTTGATTCTTTTATCAGTTTTATTGACATAATGTCTAATATGTATTGAATTTCCCTGATGTAGCGGCTTAATTCTAATTCTTCTGGTTAAAAGGTGCTGCCTCCTTTAAAAAGCTATAACATGCATTTGTATCAGGCTAAAATCAGGGCTGTTTTATGGACTCATGCAAAGCAACTATGTCTTAAAAGCATTTGACACTGTCTTACTCTTATTCATTGTGGACATACCTTTTTCTAACAATACTTAATACTTTTTTTTACAGTTACTTTTGTAATGCTTAAATAGCAAAGCTTTTATTTATCCTTTAGCAGTTATAAAATCTGCTATTTTTTTCTTGTTTAACCACAGCATTTGTTACAAATTCAAACTACTATGCAACTTCTCCGCACCCCCTTCCTTTGGCTTTGGTTTCTCCATGTTGACACTCCTTTAACACACACGCTCAACACTGTGGAACTAGCGGGAGTTACAGGGGACAGCGCAGGGAAGGGGTGAGGCCGCTTTTGTACTATATCCTGATTGGTTCTGTCCACTGTCTATACTGAAGATGGACCAATGGGCTGCCTCCTCTAAATTGTTAGGCCAATCTCTTAGAAAAAAAAAAAGTCCAACAGCATCGGCCTCTGAGGACTGTCGGCCCACCGGGAAAATGCCCGGTATGCCAGATTACCAGTCCAGCCCTGCACACAACACAAGAGAGAGCAGGAGAGGGAGAAGGAGAGAGAAGCCATCGCTGCTAAGCTAACTGTTAAGCTAGGAAAACCACCGAGTGTGAATCTACGTGAGAGATAGAGTTTAGCAAGAGTGTCGCTAACAGAAGCTTAAAGCAAGAAACGATTGGCAAAACAAGTGTTTGTTCAGTGACTGGATTGTGACACTCGATAACAAAGTTGTCCAGCAGGAGGGAGCAGGGGAAACACACGGCGTAACACCAGTGGAAACAGGAAGTGACACAATTCGTTACCTGAACCCAGGAGAGCAGGGACTCGACGTTTTGTCTCGGCTCATTTGAAATCAATCAGTTAGAAACGGGTCGACTTTGACGAAAGGAACTTCAACATAAAGAGCAGAGCTTCTGAAGACATCTACTAACACAGAAGTAAGTCACTATGATTATTTACTAATATGTGTAAATGGGATATGACACCAAGATTTTATTGTTTCTATATAATTAGATTTCCTAAACTATACCTGAATGAATGAATGTATGGTGGACAGGTGAATGGATGATAGATGATGGATGGTTGGAAAGATGGATGGGTGGATGAACGGATGACTGAAAGGGTGATGGATAAATGAAGGAGGGGATGGATGGACATACAGACATGGATGGTTGGTTGGTTGGATGGATGGACAGATGGTTGGATGTCAGTCTTTCATGTGTCGTTTGTTGACTTGTCTCGTCTCAGGTTGGTTGGTTGGATGGATGGATGGACAGATGGTTGGA
>JAFBJR010000011.1:37753-67023 GCA_016785285.1 Brachirus orientalis
CTTTGGTGTGGGAGAGTGAGTGGTTTACAAACTTCACTTTCCTGTTGCAAAAGTCTGTCTAACAGTGAGATGAAGACGTGAACATGTTGTGAAGACAATGTAGATTTTATGAAGTGGCTAAAATCTGATTTTCATCATACCACACCAAAGACTTTACAAGTCACTCATGTGAAATAACGTTTTCACTCCTTCATGATTTTGCCAACGAAGGATTTTTTTAATTAAACACATTAAATAAATAGCAGAATTAAAAATAAGAAAAATTAAGAACAAATTAAAAGAGAAAAAGAATAAATATGTTATGATAAAAAGTTAATGAAATCAGGTCTGAAAGAGATAAAATATGAACATGGAGTAAAATATAAAGTAAAAAATAAGTTTAACAGTTGGCTTATAGAGTTTGGACTGAAATGTGTGCTAATGCTGTATAAAATGACTTAAGTTCCATCTTTATATTTTATCTCTTTTAGACTGTTTCAGTAACTCTGTTATCTATTTATTTATTAACTTATTTAATCTTTTCTTGTTTTTTTAAATTTTCATTCTGCTTATTTATTATTAGGATTTTGTTAAAAATTGAATTTCCTTCATCAGGATAATCATGAGTGAAATTGTTACTACTTGGTGTCCAGCTCAGCAGTATACACTCATAGTGATTTATTTATTTTTACAAAATGGCCCACATTTAATGACATCTTCATCATTTCTTATTGTGTTGTTTAGTTATTATTACACTTATTTTAGTTCAACCCTCTCTCCACTTTTCTTACTTGTATAATGTTGTGTCCTATTTACAGTTTTTGTACTGGACTCTAATATAAGAATCAATGTTGGTTTGAAACCTTTGCCGTTTCATTTTACTTGTAAAGTCTTTTAACACGATGTAATAACATAATTGTAGTGTTTATTGTTGACTTGTTTGGTCAGTGAAGTGATTCGGACCTTCTCCACAGCTCTGGACACTGGATATCTCGCCTGTCGACCTACGAAACAAACACAGCAAAACAGCGTTTTCATTACGGAACAGATAGAAAAACAACATTGTTTGCTGCTGAATAAACAAACAAACAAACAAACAAACAAACAAACCTGAACCACTTTTGTTGTTGTAGCAGTAAATACAGAGGTAGATGAGGCCGCCGAGCAGAAACAGGAAGAGGAGGCTGCAGGGAATTCCAGCTGCGATTCCAGCGATGGCAGGTCCACTGAGACCTTGACCTGGATTCAACCACACAGACACACGGTCTACAGTCCACAATGTCTTAAGAACATGTTTACAGCCTTATTTTGCACTTAAACAACAGGAAACAGATTTTTGTAAACCACTCACTCTCCCACACCAAAGTCCATAGAGAAAATCAGTGATTTTTACATCACAGGGACACAGGAGTTGTTGATCCACTGCTGCCTCCATCACTAAGTTCAAATGTCTTATTTTGTCAATTCAGTGTTTAAAATCCTTTGTTCACACTTACCACAGTGACACAAAGTGACCAGACGAGGCAGCAGTAGACCAGCAGCTCCTGTGTCCCTGTGAGCTAAAATCACTGATTTTCTCTATGGACTTTGGTGTGGGAGAGTGAGTGGTTTACAAAAATCTGTTTCCTGTTGGTTTACAAACTTCACTTTCCTGTTGGAAAAGTCTGTCTAACAGTGAGATAAAGACGTGACCATGTTCTGAAGATATCGTAGACTCTAACTGACGTAGATTTTATTAGCTTCTGAGTCTTTGGTTCAGCGGCTAAGATCAGGTTTTCCTCACATACCTCACATAAACCTGAACTGTTCCTTGAAGGACACAAACCTGGACCGATTCTGTGGACCTCAGACGGTTTTCCTTCAGTCGTCCGAGCTTTGGGGACGACCCGGAAGTGGTAGGTCCGCTTTGGGTCGAGGACAGAGACGTCCGTGCTGCGAGCAGAGCCAGGTCTCTGCTGGATGGTGTGGTACTGGTCTGTGGCCCGTCTGTTCAGTTTGTCCCTCAGGAGTTCTGGTCCTTTCATCTGAACGTCAAACCCTGTGTGATCAGAGCAGCAGAGATGAACCACAGCAGACTGGAGAGTCCAGGGGCGTGTCCAGGGACTGAGGGGGCCCCGGGCCAAAGACCCGGGAGGGGGTCTGTTTATCACTTGCTCTGGTTCCTAGAAAAAGGTTGCTGGTTCTGTCTGTGGTGGGGACGTGTCCTGGAGGACGACTGGTCAAGGACCAGAATGCACCTGGGCTCCTGTTTATTTTTCTGTTTAAAATAAACCTGAAGATCAGGTTTATTTCACTTGTGTGTCAGCGACGTTGTCATGGTGCAAAAGTTTGTTTTGCTTCTCTTTTTACACAAATTATAGATTTAAATGAGGAATCATTGCAAAACATTTTTTCCTGTAGTTTTGGTTCAGTTTTCCCTGGATTAATAAGATGATTTTTCCTAAACAAACAACAATAATAGCAAAATTAGTTACAGTTTGTATGAAATAATTATGTTGTATTTCTACTGTTTTTCCCAAATTAACAAATGAATTTATGTATTAATAAAACTTTCTACTGTTTTACTGATTTACCTAGAAGATACTTTCATTTTGTTGTTAAAAGCTTAGTTTAACGGGAACAAAAATGTCCATTTTGTTTATTTTAATCTAGTTTTATTTGATATTTGGTTTGTGACAATAGAAGTTTTTCACTGTTGTGTAAGATATTTATATTTATTTAGGATGGACAAAAATCACACACACATACACACATATATATATATACTGTATATAGTGTATGTTTGTTGTAAGTGAATGCAGTTGATTCCACTGAGAGTCTGTTGCCTCCTGTTTATACGTTTATTCCAATAGTACATTTAAAAACAAACTCTGGTGACCAAAAAAGACAAAGCAAATGCAAATAAAAGTCAAATAAAATCTAAATTAAAAACCTAAATCTAAAATGTGTGAGTCACATTTTCAGGGTTTTCTTTTTTTTTTTTTTTTTTTATCTCTGACCGTTTAGTTTTAATGTTTTGTGTCAATACAAACCAGCACATGAGAACCTGACACCAGCTGACACACACACACACACACTCAGCACATTCCTCAGTATTTACACTTGTCCACATCGTCTCAGTGATGTTTCCATTTTCAACACTGTGTTTGTTTTGTAATTCGCTGACTCACACCTTCATTTTCACTGCGTTTGGGTTCAAACTTGACTAAAAACAGTCGTCAACCTTCATTCAAATGTATGAAATTATGTGCTTTGTTTTGTTTCTACCTGTGACAATGGAGGTGGGCGGGACCTCCCAGGTCAACATGACGATGGTTCCCTCTGGATTAGGGAACAAACTGAAGGCAGAGATTGCTGGTCCTGGACACACAGAGAGAGAGAGAGAGAGAGGGATGGTGAAGTGAGGGTAAAGACTGAAGAGCTTTGTTTAAAGGAAAAGAGCAAGTTCACTTTCTGACTGAGGGGCCATTGTGTGTGTGTGTGTGTGTGTGTGTGTGTGTGTGTGTGTGTGTGTGCGCGTGTGTGTGTGCGCGTGTGTGTGTGTGTGTGTGTGTGTGTTCCCAGTGTCACTTCAGGACGACGTGGACACACACTCTGTATTTAAAGACAGACTTAAAATTCTTCCTTTATGACAAAGCTTGTAGTTAGAGATGACTCAGGGAAACATGAAGCACCTCTATTGCTGTGTTTCTATTGTGGTACGGCACAGTTTGGAATGTCTGGGTCAGACAGGAAGCTGAAGTCTGTAAACCACTCACTCTCCCACACCAAAGTCCATAGAGAAAACCAGTGATTTTAGCTCACAGGGACACAGTAGCTGCTGGTCTACTGCTGCCTCGTGTGGTCACTTTGTGTCACTAAAATTAATCTAAATTAAGATTTTCAAATGCCGAAGTGACAAAATAAGCCATTTGAACTTAGTAATAGATGCAGCAGTGGATCAACAACTCCTGTGTCCCTGTGATGTAAAATCACCGATTTTCTCCATGGACTTTGGTGTGGGAGAGTGAGTGGTTTACAAAGTTGAGTTTCCTGTTGGAAAAGTCTGTCTAACAGTGACATAAAGACGTGAACTCGTGAGGACGAGCCTGTCCTGTGCTGGTTCTAGCCACAGACTCCAGGTCAGTACCTCTAACAACCATGGAACTTGTGTGTACTAAAGGAAACCTTGCAGCTGTATCTCCCTCCTCTGGCTGCCCAGCGGGTTGCGGCAGGTGCAGGTGTGTTTTTCTTGGACCAAGTTGCTGACGTTATAATCACGGATCTGTAGCTGGGTGGTGTTGCTGCTGATCTGGTAGTTTGTCCCGTTGGTGACGGCGTTGCCTCCTCTGGACCATGACACCAGCGCCTGGGGCCAGGCCTCGCTCACACACTGCAGAGTCACCACTATTTTGCCCTCAGAGTCGACTGTGGTTCTCACAGCGGGGAGGAACTTGACTGGACTCACTGGGGAAGAGGACATTTGTCTCAGGTCTTTTTTTCTCGATAAAATGACAGTTGAGGATTTAAAAATCCAAGCCTTAAAGCACCTGAACCTTTTAAAAAAAGAACCAAAAACGCAAATACGAAACTTTCAGCTTTACAACAAATCAGGAAACAAAAATATCAGCTCTGTAAATATATACTGAATTCTATTTACAACAGAAGTTGGAACTAGGAGTGACTGAGTTGACCTCGTTTTACTGAGAAGTCGGAAATATCTATTTCAGGCTAACTATTGTTAGCAATACCAATCGATAACACCACTACATGTTTTTGTTTTTTTTGTTGTTTTTTTTGTTGTTTTTTTTTTTACAAAGAAAAAACATCAAAGCAACATGTCTACAATTAAAAATGAAACAGTGCTACACGTATGACTGATTTCCTGTGGAACAAATACAACAGAAGTGACTGATTAATGCTAAAAGTAGCCGTGTTTGCGTGGTGGCGGCCATCTTGGAGTCCTGTCACAGGGTTGGTGAGTTGTTCCACTTGAAGGAACGTTCCCTGAACTCAAATTCCGAGGTCTCACTACAAATGGAACGTCCAAATACGGTGGCGTATGACTGCGACGTCACACTCCGGTGTTTGTCGTTAGCAAGCATTTGTTTACATAGTCATTGCGACAGTCGCATTTGAGAACCGTCGAAAAAATGCTTGACTCTGTATTTGCCAACACTTTGCTGAAAAGTCGTTTATCGTGTTCATATGAAAACTGCCTTCGACAAATTCACGCCACGTTAACTTTTATTTACGTCGTAAGTAAAATCGTCGAGTCAAATTTTAAAATCTTCAGCCGAAGGTGTCTCTCAGGATTCACTTCTAAAGAAAGTCATTCGGCCCTAAACGATAATAAGATCAGGGTTAATAATGTTGGGGTAGTTGCACGATGAATAATTACACGACTCGTAGCCTGTCGTCCTCCCTGACAAAAAAATCGAATGTGAGACACATCGACGGAAAATAGTCCGATTAGTTTAAAGCTACTTTTCCATTACGATGTACTGTAGTGCTAAATTTTAAATCGAGTTTTCACAGGTTTATTGTGAGCTGGTGCACTGAGCAGTAGGGGGCGCCAAAGGCACAAATTAAAGAGCATCATTGTTGTAATATTAATTTCTGTCACTAGGTGGAGGAATGATTTGGTTTCAGATTTCAGTACGTCCTTTTATTCACTAAAACTGTTTACGTTGCACTCATTCACATTTACCTTTTAACGACGCGACAACTTTTCCACTTTTCATAAAAACTTTGAAGTCACACGACTTATTTTAAAAACTATTTATTTTCAGGTGTTTTAACGTAAAAAGAAAGAAGAAAAACGTGCGTAAAATCAAAGGCTAACAGAAACACAACATAAGTCACTCGTCTGTTCTTATCGGTGACCGACCATAAAAGCCGTCACCATCACCTCTGTTTGTTTGTTTGCCGTTCTTGCTCAGCAGTGACACCTAGTGGCGCTCTAGTGTTACAAACGTACTCGCAGTAACGTTGCACTGGTTGTTTTCAACGGGGTGGACCGCCGTGCACGTGACCGTTTTCCCGTCGAGGACGTCTGAGGCGGGGACAGTCAGGCTGAAGTCGGCGGCTCCGCTGCTGCTGCTGCTCAGTGCTGGGAAAGACAGCTGGGCCTCTGGGGCGCCCCCTGGCCACTGACAGCGGTACTGCAGCTGGGCGCTCTCATTCACCGACTGTACAGAACACGTCATGTTGCCCAACGGCTTCTCTGTTCCGAGGCAGAGTTAGAATTAGAGTTATTTCTCACATGGTCTCAGAATTCTTCATGACGTTTAAAAGAGTTTTACGAACCGTAAACGTTTAAAGTCATGCTCTTCTGACGTTTTTCTCCTGTCACCTCGTTGACCGCCGTGCACGTGTAAACGCCTCCTTGACCGGTCTGCACATTCGTTCGATTTAAGACTCCGTCATGGGAACCAGGAAGCGTCTGATCACCAAAGGTCCACCGTGCGGTCGGCCGTGGGAACCCGTCGGCCCGGCAGACGAGGCTCAGCGAGTCGCCCGACACGTAGAAGGGCCGAGGTGGACGAGTCTCGAGTGTGGGCTCGTCTGGACCGTCTGTGGACCGTGAGACTTGTGAGACAGTGAGGGGACATACACGGACACAAGGGTGAAAAAGACATCTTAAATATGGACAAGCCCCGTCCCCTACTCAGAGGACAGTCCTAGTTGGGGTCAGTAAAAATAGAAATGTTATGTTAGTGTGGGGAGAAACACTGGTTGAGAGCAGTGTTTATCAAACACTGGGTTGGGACCCACAGATGGTTCGTGAGACATGTTTCTTGGGTTCCCCAAAAAAGTGGCAGAATTTTCCATAATGTTTTAGTAAAGAAATATATATACACAGTCCTGTGCATAAGTCTTAGGCCACCAGCAGCGTTGTTGTTTTCATGTCACTTTTAGATTGAAAAGATGTGACTAAAACTCAGTCTTCTACTATATGATCAACCTGTCAGTGAGTTGAACTTGTGCAACATGTGTATGTAATGCTCCAACATGTCTGGAGTAAACCAGGTATAATAGACCTTTTTCACAGCAGCTATTTGTTGGCATGAAATAGTAGGAGAAACACAGGTTTGACCAATAACATTAGGGTTCCATTCCAGGTTTTAAAGAGCCATGGTTGTGTTATTGTTCAAGTGGAAATGTAGCTCACACTCAATATTTGATATTATACAAGCATTTTTGTTGAAAAAGATGTTCGTTAGAAGGCTAATGGATGATTAGAAAAGCCTTGTGCAATGATGTTAGCACAGCTGAAAACAGTTTAGCTGCTTAGAGAAGCTCTAAAAGTGACCTTCCTTTGAGCTAGTTGAGTATCTGGAGCATCACGTTTGTGGGTTCCATCTAACCTCGTCAATGTCTTGACTGTATTTTCTATTCATTTTGCAACTCATTTGATAAATAAAAGTGTGAGTTTTCATGGAAAACACAAAATTGTCTGGGTGACCCCAGAGTTTTGAATGGTAGTGTGTGTGTATGTATGTATGTATATATATATATATATACATACATACATACATACATTTATGCACAACTTAATTTATTCATGATTTTTATTGTAAATTGTGTCATGATAGATTTGGCATCTTTAAAAAGTGGGTCAACACATAAAATGTGACTTGCTGTGATTGGCCCATCAGTGTGTGAGGGCGGGGCTTAGCCATAGGTTGGTTCCCAGTCAGAATGGACAGTGATCTTACACAGCACAGTGACATTGGTGTACGTTTCCACGCGGCTGAAGGGGTTGGTCAGTAACAGCGTGTACCGACCCGTGTCGCTCCGGTTCGGTCTGTGGATCACGAGGCTCCTTTGCTCCACAGAATAGTGAGATGTGGTTTTTAACTCTCTGCCATTGAAGAACCAAGTCTGGTCCTGGACCACTCCCTGTGACATGCTGTACTGCAGACTGAAGTGGTCACTTCCCTCTTTGACGAGATCAGGCTGAAGCTTCAGATCCACGTTTTGGATGATTTCTGTGACAGCAGAACAGGTGGATGAGCACATGTGTAAGGATTATTATATCTGTCTACTTCCTCTCTAATGCACCAGAATGACTTGTTTTAAGGGTTTTTTTTATAAGTGTATTATAAAAAATAACCATCTGGACCGTCATCACTAGAAACATTAATGAAAACATGGTGGCAAGAACTCAGGACTCAAGAAAAACCAGACAATTAACAAAAGATTCAGCTAATTAAAATCTATGTCCATTTAAGTTTATGACATCTTTTTAACACAGTTTAATTCTACAATATTTTCAGAACATGTTCATGTCTTTATCTCACTGTTAGACAGACTTTTCCAACAGGAAAGTGAAGTTTGTAAACCACTCACTCTCCCACACCAAAGTCCATAGAGAAAATCAGTGATTTTAGCTCACAGGGACACAGGAGCTGCTGGTCTACTGCTGCCTCGTGTGGTCACTTTGTGGCACTGATTTAAAACCAAATGAAGGATTTTGAATGCCGAATTGACCAAATAAGACATTTGAACTTAGTGATGGAGGCAGCAGTAGACCAGCAGCTCCTGTGTCCCTGTGAGCTAAAATCACTGATTTTCTCTATGGACTTTGGTGTGGGAGAATGTCTGGTGTAGGAGAGTCTGTTTTTGAGCATTCTGACCTAAAAAGTGGAGTATGGATTTTGATAAAAGTTTTTGGGGATTTAGTTCATGGCCCAAGAAAAATGTAGAGTGTTCTAGTGTCTACGTCTCAGGCTGGTTTCTGCTGTAGGGGAAACACTTAGTGAAGGCAGCATTGACAATATATCACAAAACCTGTACTATCCCTTTAATTTAATTACTGAAACATAACACTGGAATAGGCAGAAAATTAAATCTGCTGGACTTACCAAACACTGTGAGAGTGAAAGTAGCCACAGCTTTAGCCAGTCCAGACTTTGTCAGTTCAACGGTGTAGTTCCCACTGTAGTCAACGGGCACATTCACAAAGGTGAGGGATCCGTTGTCCTCGATCGTCAGCACCCCCCTGTGGTCCATGGCTACATCTGCGGGGTCACTGGAGCCAAGCGTCCAGGTGAGGACGGGTAAGGTTCCCCTGAACCAGGTAACCACGGGGTCAGTGGCTCCACTGACGGTCACAGCCAGGGTCACGTTGCTGCCAGATCTTCCATCCACCCGATAAGAACCAACAGGAGAAACCTCCAGTCTGCAGCGAGCACCTGTCAACAGGAAGCCAAGCAGTCACGCAGTCACTGCTAACTGAACAAATGAACATCACGATGCGTCCTTCCTCTTCTGACCTGTCTGCAGGAAGGCGTCCCCCAGGGCTCCATGTTGGGACTCCTGCTGTTTGTGTGATAATCTTTTAAATACTTGCTCATCATTTTTATGCGGATGACAAAATTATATAACTCATCACCTTCCTTGGTCCAAACGGTTGAACATCTGCAGTTTGCATTTGATGTGGTTTTAAAGTATCCTAAACTGATAACAAACCTTAGGGATTATTATTGATCAGAGCCTGACATTTAAACTACATGTTGATCACTTTGTATCAGAAGTAAAACTAAAGCTAAGTTTCTTGTTTTTGTTTTTTTTAGGAATAAATCCTGCTTTTCCTGTCAGGTGTGAACATATGGACGATGTTGATTTACTTTTCCTGAAAAACGTTCAGAGAAAAGTGTGGATGTAGCTCCTTGAATTAAGTTTTAACTAATGACCTGTTTGTTTGTGTTGTGGTTCTGTTTGTTAATTACCCATATATTGAATGTTTGACTTGTAAAAATAACGATGTGATGAGCGCTAACGTTGCGACACATCGACAATGAAGTAGGTCATAACGTTAGCGGCAATTAGATAACATGAAAAAACTAGCAGAGTCAAGATTATCATTGGTTTAGTCATGAATTTCACACTAATGTGATAACAAAAGTGTTTCTGCGTCGCTGTAAAAGGTTTGAATGGTGAATAAAACTGCTACGGAGCTAATGTTACAACCTGTCAACACTGACGTTGGTCATAAAGTTAACAGTGATTAGCTAACATTAGCTAAGTGAACAAAAATGTCTGGACACCAACGGATCCAAACCAGGTCCCCCGCGATCTGGTGTGTGTCACTTTAAGAGCTGAAGATGATGACATAATGTTCGACATAGCTACAGAGTTAACGTTACGACCTGTCAACAGTCAAGTTGGTCATATACCGTTAGCAAAGATTAGCTAAGACTAGGAGGCTAGCATAGTAAAGTTGAGCACGAGGGAGGTAAAAATATTTTCAATTTCACACAAATTCAAGTACAAAAACTTACGATGTAGATTAAAATGATGAGCTATGAGTTAACGTTACGACCCGGCAACCCTGAAGTTAGTCAGAACATTACCAGGGATTAGCTAACATTAGGAAGCTACCATCATAAGTTTATA
The DNA here is from genome assembly GCA_016785285.1 of Brachirus orientalis. NCBI lineage: Eukaryota > Metazoa > Chordata > Actinopteri > Pleuronectiformes > Soleidae > Brachirus > Brachirus orientalis. Next base: position 48,116 of record JAFBJR010000011.1, read on the forward strand.
ATGAACAACATTTTAAAAATTTACACCTTGCAGGTAAAAAAGTGTTTTGATTCCACCAACTGATTGTGATCCAGATTAAAATGATAACATGATGAGCGACACAGGCTAATAAGCTACGACCCGTCAACTCTGTCGACAGTTGGTCAGAATGTTAGCAGAAATTAGCTAATATAGGAAGCTAGCTTCATAAAGTTTATTATGAAGAATATTTAAAAATATTCCACATCACAAGTAAAAAAGTGACTTGATTCTGACCGATTAGAAATTAATTGACCACAATCCACATTTAGCTAACGTTCCAAAACATTACCCAACACACACGTCCAGAGAACTTTTATATTAATTTTACATTTAAAAAAAAAAAAAAAATCATTCTCTCCATTTAGCTAAATGTTCATGAAATATTTTTCATTGTTAAGTTTTTTCTAGTCTAGACTTTACAGACTTTACATGTTTAATTCAGAATCAGGTCAGTCGTGGTATTATTTGTGTTCATGTAAACGGAGCCAGTGTGAGGAAAAAAAGGCACATTGACAAAAAAAAGTACAGCAAATAATCAACAATTCAAAAAAAAAAAATCGAAATATAAAATGTTTTGATCTTACCTTGAAATAAAAAGTGAAGTAAAATCACCAGAAAAACTGAACAGGGTCTCGCAGATACATCCAATCGCATCATGTCAACAGAAAGAAATAATAAAAAATATTCAAGGGAAGAGGTTTGTTTGTTTGTTCCCAGAAGAAAGTAAGAAAGAAAGAAAATGTCACTGTTGTCTCAGAAGTGACTGAAGCACCTGTGTGTGTGTGTGTGTGTGTGTGTGTGTGTGAGAGCAACTCACCTGTACTGAGTCAAAGCCCTGATTGTGCACATGAAGCCACGCCCCTTATCTCCACACACACACACACACAGGTTTCCATGACTTCAGAGGACATTCCATTGACTTCCATTCATTTCCTGCAGACTTACTCTAACCTTAACCATAATTACTAGTGTCCTAACCCTGACCCTGACCTCTAACCTTAACCTAACCCTAACCTCAGCCTAACTTTAAAACATGTCTTCACCTTAAAATGGAGTCATTTACGTTATGGGGACTTGATTTTTGTCCCCATAAGGAAGACAAGTCCCCATAATGTGAGTGTGGAAACACATGTAGGTCCCCACAACATGAGGAAGACCAGCGACACACATATATTAAGATATAATACATTCCCCTTTCTCTGACCTAAACCCAGGTCTTAACCCAGAAAAAAAGCCCCTTTAGGGGTGAGGAACAGATAAAAATGTCCTCACTCTGTATTGTTTATACGAGGTTTGGTCCTAAAAACACCTCAAATACAACACACACACACACACACCACAACATAAGAACGTAGGGGTCTGGTCAGTAGGGGGCAGTCAAGTGCAGAAAAGTCCACCTGTCCAGTCAAGGTGGATTAAATTAGCTTAAAATTAGTATAAAATCTGTATTTTCCATAATCATTTGTTATCATATTTAAGTTTGTTTTTAATAATAAAACATATTTATGAAGTAAAATTTATCAGTAAATATCAAAAACAAACATTTAAATAGTGGGCCACAAAATCTATCAAAGAGCCACATGTGGTCTGCGGACCGCGAGTTTGAGACCACACACGTAAAGAATACCAGGTTCACACACACGCTGGTCTTACAGTCTGTATGTGGACCCTCATAGACAATATATTAGACCTTTGACGTTAAACCAGGTCTTAACTCTGAAAAGCCCTTTAAACTTGTGGGGACCAGGAAAATGTCCCCACAGTGAAACAAATTTCATAGATTTTAAAAAAAGGTATGTGGAATTAGATTTGTGTCAGTATTTTTAAGAAATAAACACTTTATGAATTAAACAAAAATCCATATATTGCAATTAAAATAACAATTTAATCATTCAAAATAATTGTATTTTATTTGTTTGAAAACACTTTTTGCTTGCAGTGATCAGAATCTCTTTTGTGTTTGCTCCCTGAGGCTTTGGGCGGGGCTTAAGAAGCTGCCTGTTGATTGGCTACCGAGTTTTGGAGCGTCACTGTCCCTCCATGTGGACGTCTCTGTCTCAAAAATAACAATTTTGTTTGCTGTTTTCACTTTGGGTTTTTATTCCAAAATGAAAACTGGGTTCAAAGAAAAGAAAAAGAACGAAATTCAGGAAAGAAAACAATGGAGTTCTTTATTGTTGCCATGGCTACGTTCTGTACAATGGAAGTAGGATTTGTGACGACTTTCCCTTTTGCTCACACGGAGAGACACTGTCCACTCCACGGACAGGTAGACTTCAGAAAGTGTCCACTCACTGAGAGACACGTGGACGTGAAGGACATATTTACATACGTGTCATTTACCAAAACAGTTACATGATGAAGCAGCCGCACGTCAGGTCGAAACAAACAGCGGCGAGTGAAAAGGACGAGTCTGGCTTTTTACATTATTATCAGGAGCTCGTGATAGAAAACCACAGCCGTGGGAGTTAAAGGGAGAGTTCAGGTTTTTGCTTTTACAATGTGGTTGTCTGAGAGACTGACACACACACACACACACACGGTGGGTGAGCGCCCCCTGTGGCTGAGAACCACTCAAACATGGCTCAGAATCATTGAAAACACAAGAAACAGATTCCAGCCGCTCGGCTAATAAAATCTGCATCAAGTTAAGAACATGTTCAACCGCACCGTGAAAAACCCTGAACTGGCCCTTTAAAGGATGTCCATCAGTGGAAGTCCAGCTCTGCTGCAGGACAGTGTCTCTCTGTACTTGTCCTCGGTCTCAAACAGAAGGAATAAATCTGTCCAGTTCCTCATTAAAAAGCTCCTGAAAACCACAACAAACAACAAAAACCTGTCAATTAAAGGTCAGTGACGTTCGTTTGTTAAAACATAATCTGATTACAGCCACTGCTTTCATGTCAAGATTACAAACATCCTGGTTTTTAGCCTCCACTGGAAATGATCTCATATCTAGTATCAGTTTAAGTTTATTTTAAAACAGGTTTTGTGATTTTTCAGCTTCTTAAATGTGAATATTTTCCCGTTTCTTTGCTCTTTAAAACAAAGGAAATCATTAAACTGAATCGTCTTAGGCTTGTGGACAAAAACAAGACTATATTATTAATCCATTATTTGAGAAAAATAATCAGCAGATGAAGCCCTAATATAATCAGTTCTCCAGTTACAGATTGTGTCGTCATCAGACTCTTGGTCAGACAAGAGAAGATTTCACTCTGGAGTCTGAGACAAGATATCTACCGTAAATTCCGCTCTATAAGCCGCTACTTTTCTCCCACGCTTTGACCCCTGCTGCTTATTTATGGATTTTCATGATTTCCTCAATCGTCCCACCGGGATAAATAAAGTTTTCTGAATCTGAATGGATATTTACGGCCACCAGAGGGCGCTCGAGCAGCGCTCGAGCAAGACATACTGTAATGCGCCGAGGAAGACGCTAGTTTACTTGTGTTTTGAACAGTCTTTCTGCGCTTCATGTACACGCCCTCGTCATGGACAACACACCAAGAAATGCTTATGATGCAGCTTTTAAGTTAAAGGCGATGGATTTGGCTGTTGGAGAAGGAAACGGAGCCGCGTGTTACCGTAATGTCATTTTACTGCTGTGTTACTGCCGTGTTTAGTAATTAAACATTTAAAATCATTTTTCTGTGTAGCATAAAGATCTCATGTTTCTGCGTGGACACCTGCGGCTTATATATGTATTTTTTTCTTAAATTTTATGAAATGTGGGTGGTGCGGCTTATAGTCAGGTGCGCTCTATAGTGCGGAATTTACGGTACTAACTTTTCTAACTTTTCCTGCTATTTCACAATATAAATCACTAATTATTAATAATAATAATAGGATTTATTACATCCTAAAATGGCAGAATAAATCTTCATAAGTAATTTAGGTGCAGAAATCTCCCCCATCTGCTTGGTTGTGTCCTTTCACCTCGTCTATATCCTGCCCGTCTCCTTCAGCTTGGACACCAGGTCGTCCACCGTCTCCACCTTTATCCCCGCCAGCCTCTGAGGAGGCTCGTCCACTCGCAGCACCTCCAGACGTGACGTCAGCTCCACGCCTAAATCTGCAGGCTTCACGTTGGCGATTTTCTTCTTCTTAGCTTTCTGAGAGGACGAGAAGACGCGGGACAATAACGTACGCGTGACGTACTATGTTCTATAACAGAGGCAGACAATGTTAGATTAACCTCCTTTCTGCTCTTTTTCATTCATGATTTAAAATAAAACAAAACAAATAAAGTAATACTTGACCGTTCCTTAAAAGGAAAAGTTGGTGTTTTTAAAGTTATGTTGTATGAGGTACTGACAAATGGATGATGACAGGGAAAAATGATTTTAGCTACTTAATAAAAGACTCACTTAATAAAATCTACATCAGTCTAAGTCCACGATATCTTCAGAACATGTTCACGTCTTTATCTCACTGTTAGACAGACTTTTCCAACAGGAAAGTGAAGTTTGTACATAAAATCTACATCACTTGAAGTCACTCTCCCACACCAAAGTCCATAGAGAAAATCAGTGATTTTAGCTCACAGGGACACAGGAGTTGTTGATCCAGTGCTGCCTCGTGTGGTCACTTTGTGTCACTTAAATAAACCTAAATTAAGATTTTCAAATGCCGAATTGACAAAATAAGACATTTGAACTTAGTGATGGAGGCAGCAGTGGACAAACAACTCCTGTGTCCCTGTGAGCTAAAATCACTGATTTTCTCTATGGACTTTGGTGTGGGAGAGTGACTTCAAGTGATGTAGATTTTATGAGCCAAGTCTTTTGTTAAGCGTCTAAACTCTTGTCTCTGCTGGCAGCTTTGTCTTTGTGTGGAGGATGAACGTCCATGTTTCAGGCTCACAATGTACTGCATTAAACCACACTTAAGAAAACAGACAAACATAAAACTGAACCATCCTATGATACCATCTGTTTTTGTAAATAATATAACAATTATTATATATATATATTTTTTACCACATGTGCTTTAGCATCGTAGCAAGAAAACTGGAAAAGGACTGAAACATGTTGGAAAATCAAAGGACTGTGAATTTCTCTTATTTATATATTTCATTCTATATTTGTGTACTTGTGTTTTCCTGCCGGCAGCCAAGGTTCCACAGCAGAGTCAAGGTCGATCATGTGCCATAACCTCATATACAACACCACTTCTAAAGAACACAAACTCTCTTTTTCACTTTCACTAAGTACTTGCTCCTCCTGGAGGTTTGAGTGAGAAACCGTTTTCTCCACTTGTTTGCTCTTCTCTGTACCATGATGTTGGGCAGCGTGGCGTATCTGGGCGTGTTGAGTCGCAGGTCTGCCGTCAGCACAGCCGGCGTGTCGATTCTAATGGTCTCCAGGCCGCCGTCGATTTCTCTCACCACTTTAATCTTGTCTCCTTCCAGCGTCACCTCTGAGGCAAACGTGCCCTGAAGAGGAAAAACACCGCAACGTCATTATTACATTAATTATTGCATTAATTACTGTGTTTTCTTTAATACTAGTGAAAAAGTTTTCACCTTCTTAAATATGAATATTTTCTTTTCTCCATATGACAAAGACATTTGTGGACAAAATAAAAAGACATTTTTTATACATAAAACAACCCTTTCTGTTCATATTTACTGTCTGGTTTTACAAAGAAACCGACAAATCTTTGAACACATGTAAATATCTGAGTAGTATTCATCTGAAGTTATTTGGTTTTATTTTGATGACCAAACCAAAGTCATTAAACTGGTTTTACTTGTTTAATTCAAGTTCATTTTGAATATGAAAGAGCAAATTAAAACGAGGACACTTTTGTGATTTTAACTGTCCTTTAAGATTAGAAAGAAAACAAATAAGTGACACTGATTTGGTGTAAATAACTCAACTCTAATCAATGCACTTTATAGTGTTGCCTTTGTATCAGTGATAATAGTCTGGCTTCACTGGCTTCTCTGAGGTGACGGTGATTTAATAGTTTAGTCATTATCTCATGTGATTTAGTATCCTGATGATTATATCCTCGGTCAGAGTGCTCCACCTACAGGCGAGTGAGTGGAACTGCACGGCAGGTGTCCCCGTGACCTTTGACCTGCTGAGCTGACGTGTACAGGTCCAGTGCTGCTCTCACCGACTCAAACCGGTCACAAGCCTGACACCTTATCTGACTAAAACACTGTTCGTACATGTTCAGTGACAAGATTAATATTAATATAACATAAACTAGAAAAGCCCTCAGAGAGCACAGACCTCCACCAAGCAGCTCATTTCCCCCCTATACTGTGATTTACACCCAAAGTGATTTGTCCTAGAATTATTTTATCTACATTATTAGATTCCTTGACCATGAAAACATACTCTTACCATTTGGAATCACCTTAATATCATTATTAGTTTGATAGTTATTCATGAAAATCAGTATTTCTGTAATGGTGGTTTCCTTCTGGATCCAGCTCCATAGTTATTAAAGATACCACAAATCCATTGACACATTTCTGATTCAGCAGAGTCTCAGCTACAGCTCAGTGTTTCATGTCTGTATCTTTATTTAGACCCTAATTTTTTCCTGTTCCGGATCGTAATATCCGGAACGTTAACAGGATCCGGATCAATCTTTGATATATTATAGAACCTACTGTGGCCTTATCCTGTATTTTTGGGCCATTTATTGTGGAGTTACATACACAAATGCTGAAAATGGCTCTCTCTCACTATGATAAAGAATCCTACAAAATAAATTCCTGGATCCCGACAGCAATCTGGATCAGCACCAAAATCTAACCATCTGTCCCTGGTCCCATTACACGCCTTTTCAGAAAATTTTATCAAAATCCGTCCATAACTTTTTGAGTTATTTTGCTAACAGACACTGGTAAAAACATAACCTCCTTGGTGGAGGTAGATAACAGGATTTATATTCATATTTCTCTCTCATTTGTTTTGTATTTTGCTCTAACATTTACTTGTTTTTGCTCCAGTGACCAGAACAAACTCCTCATATTGCGTCTGCTACACCTGGCGATAAACCTGATAGTGATGGTGTTGGTAAAAAGATGGAGGCGAGTCACCTGAGGCCAGTCGAGCAGAGCCGCCGTCATCTGTCCTGTCTGATTACAGTCGTCATCGATGGCCTGTGAAAACGACACACGTCACACACATGTTCCTTTATTTCTCTAGAAGCCTGTCATTAACATGCTGTGCTAACCGATGGTTTGCATGTAGAGATGATGGTTATTGCTAGTTTCCTACTAGATATGAAGATTACAAACAATAAATGTGATGTATAAGTTACTCAACAATGTTTTAAAATGATTAATACCAGTTTCTCTGGTTGTTCAGCTTTTTAAATGTGAATATGTTCTGGTATCTTTATTCCATATGACAAAGAAATCATTAAAACTAAACCATTAAATAAATAAAAATATATAAACCTTCCTAAATTTTACACACTGGACATTTAAGACATTGTATCCTTGTGATTTGCATTTATTTATTTATTTTTAAAGAAGGCTTTCAAATGTATTTTAGTGTCAGTTATTCTGTGACTACTTTGATAATCGATAAATGATGAGCGTTATTTTTTTAACCAGTTTGTGTGTTTTTCAGCTTCTTAAACGTGAATATTTTCTGGTTTCTTTGCTCCAAAATAACAAAGAAATCTTTCAAACTGAATCATTCTGGTTTGTGGACAAAACAACACATTAGAGAAACATCATCATTTCTAGGTTTGACAAACACTGATCAATATTTTCTGACATTTTATGAACCAAATCAATTAATAGATAAAATCATCTACAGATTAATCAAAGCATTGTACATGTTTCTTTGTTTTATTAAGCAGTGATTTATTAGTGCATGAAATCAGGTTGAAGAACTGAATTTCTGTTGTAATCAGTAACGATATATATAATAGTGTCATCAGCGTATACTGTAACTGTATGGAGCAGTTAGAGAGATGATATTTTCTGGCTCCAAATAGCAAAAATAATTAAAACTGAATCATTTTAATTTGAGGACAAAACAACACATTTGAGAAACATCATCATTTCCAGGTTTGACAAACACTGATCAACATTTTATGAAATTTTATGAACCAATGATTGAGGAAATTAATTGGAAACAATATGAAAATAATCAATACTTGTATGTATAAGTATGTATACGCTGCAACAATTAAAATAAATAAACTGTCAACTATTAATTAATCAGTTTAAGTGCTTTGTTTTAAATACGTACAACCAGTTTCTTTGATTTTCAGTATAATTTCTATGTTTGATCTACATTTTTTCTGTATTTTCTGGACTAAACAACTAATCAAGTAATCCAAAAAAATTATCTACACACTTATCGATCATTAAAAAAATAATCAATAGTTGCAGCATTATCTACGGCACACACTTTCAGCTGTCGCCTTCATGTTATCACGTCTTTATTTTCATTTAGTCACATGTAGGGCTGCAACAAACGATTATTTACATCATCAATTAAATCAGTAAATTATTTTCTCTATTAATTGATTAGTTGTTTGGTTCAGAAAATATCAATCAGTGTTTGTCAAACCTGGAAACGATGACGTTCTCAAATGATCTTGTTCTGTCCACAAACCAAAACGATTCAGTTTTCATGATTTCTTTGTCATTTGGAGCAAAGAAACTATTATATTCACAGTTTATACACTGATAAAAACCCCCCCCGCTAAAAACAGATTTATCGAGTTACAAAAAGTTGATGATTAATATAGTAATTGACTCATAAAGAAATAATCCTTGTTGTCACCTGCTTGCCGACGATGACCAGCTGAGCCTCCTCCTTCTTGGCCAGAGCAGCCAGGATCTTGGAGACGTGCAGTGGACCCAGGGCCTCGTAGTCCTTCCCGCTCACTTCCACGTGAATGCCTCGGTCTGCCCCCATGGCCAGGGCAGTGCGGATGGTCTCCTGAGAAACGAGGGGACATGGACACGTGGGTCAAACTAAAATAAACCTGTTCCCCACCCTGACCCTGTCTAAACAGAACATCACGGCTTTGTCTCTGTATTGTTTCCTTTCTCGTGCCGACTTGTACAACTAATATTCTGAACAAGAAATTCTGGTTTAAAATTCAATAAAAAAAACAACCAACTAACCTTAGTTGCAACAAATGACAAATCAGTACAATTCAAACAACTTAAGATAATGCTCAAGGAGATGATTCCTCGCTGTGTGTGTCACATTATCGTTCTGTAAACATGGCTGCCAGCAGTGACACCAAGATAAGAGGTTTTAGCTACTTAATAAAAGACGTGGCTAATAAGTCTATGATTGATGACCTTCAGAACATGTTCACGTCTTTATCTCACTGTCAGACAGACTTTTCCAACAGGAAAGTGAAGTTTGTAAACCACTCACTCTCCCACACCAAAGTCCATAGAGAAAATCAGTGATTTTAGCTCACAGGGACACAGGAGCTGCTGGTCAGACCAGCAGCTCCTGTGTCCCTGTGAGCTAAAATCACTGATTTTCTCTATGGACTTTGGTGTGGGAGAGTGAGTGGCTTACAAACTTCAGTTTCCTGTTAGAAAAGTCTGTCTAACAGTGACTTAAAGACGTGGACATGTTCTGAAGACATGTCAGAGAGTTGTTGAAAACTACACCAAACCACTGCAGGCTGTTATCCAGCGAAAAGGAGACGCAATTACGAGAATAATTTTGTCCTCATCTGTATTTATATATTTTAATAAAACAAGATTTAAACTGACTGAAACCATCTGCTACTGTGGATAAGACGTCGGAGGTGCAGAGTTGGACTCCATCTCACCCACCTGTGCTTGCTGTGGTCCACAGCTGACGGCCACAACCTCCTTGATCAGCTTCTTCTCCTTCAGCTTGACCGCCTCCTCCACGGCGATCTCGCAGAACGGGTTCATAGAGTGTTTAACGCCATCCGTCACCACACCGCTCTTGTCAGGCTTCACACGAATCTGAGAGGGAACAGCACAAAACGGGACAGAGTCACTATGGTGATGCCAACACGTCACCACGACTGAGGTGAGCCACGACAACAGGAGAAGGTACCGTGTTATGAGCGTTTAAACTACTGAATTTTATATATATATGTGTGTGGAAAAAATAAGTTCTTTGTTATAGGAATGAGTTGTCATTTTCTCCTGCTTTAAAGTCAGAATCAGAGAAGAAACTTGGGTTTTTGGGTCATTCCTAAAGTTGGATGTCCAACTTGGAATCTCAGAGCAACCTCACCAACCCCAACATGGCTGTCAGCATACAAACACTGCTACTTTTATCGTTCATAGCATTGCTGTTGTGCTTGTTTTCAGAGTGACGTCACTCTCACTTCTGATGTAAATGGAAAGCTGCATAACAGTTAAATGATTGAGCGGTTTGAGTGTTTTTTTTTCAATAATTGAAACCAGTTTCTGTGATTTTTCAGCTCCTTAAATGTGAATATTTTCTGGGTTCTTTGCTCCAAAATTACAAATAAATCATTAAAACTGAATATTTTGGTTTGTAGATAAAAAAAAAAACAAGACATTTGAGAACATCATCATTTCCGGGTTTGAGAAACACTGATCAACATTTTTCTACATTTTATGACATTTTACAGGCTAAACAAGAACTTAATTAAACGAGAAAATAAATCAACAGATTAAGTGTCTTGAGTAGAGTTGCAAAAATCGCATTAATACCCATGGGAAGCTTCCAATTTGGAATGCTTCCAAAGATCCCAAACTAAATCTCCTAATCCCATGGAAAATGTTGTGTCCCTTTGCAACCCTCAAATAATTTCTTTGTCATTTTCACTTTGTTTTTATAAATGGGGAAAAAAATCTATTGACATCGAGTTTGGCACGAGATAGTTTCACGTTTTATTTTGAAACATTCTGATTGTATCCTATAGCTTTTAGCAACCCAACAAGTTACTCCAAACTACACGACAAATTATGGCAATCAACTGCCTCATCCTTAAATCTGACACAGCAGCAAGCCTCATACGTTTCCTACAAACGGTGATGCGATCATATTTTGTTAGTGTGTCAGAAACGAGCAGCCAGTGTTGCAGAGCAGATCCAGCTGAGAGCAGCTGAAGCAGGACGGTTCAAGCCAGAACATGAAGCTGCTGCACACAGATATTGATTATGGTGCTGCATGGACTTCATCTCTACCAGACCTGAACGTGTAACGACTACCTGACTGACTGATTATAAATCAAATGAAAACATTCATTTAAAAAACAAATATGAAAGCATTCTAACTTATTTATTCCTCACAACAAAGAAAAAGGAAGATGAACTTTGGTTTCAACAATAAATGTGTTTTTTTTAGTCAAGCTTCAATTTAATATTGCTGTTATACGTGTAAAACATTACATCATATAAAAATATAAGTAAATAAATTATTAAATTGTTTTACTGACACAGAGCAACAAACAATAAGAAAATAGAAAGATGAATAGCACTTCTTTTAATGGAAATTATGAATTGTCATTTTGAAAGTTAGGAAACATTTATCAACAGATTTAATTTATTTTGGTTTTTTTTTATTTGGTAGGGACAGTACACATTAATAAGCCAAAAGAGAATTTTTCATTTGCAGTCTATGGACAGAAAATAAAAACAGCAAGAGTAAATATCAGATGTAGACAAACGACTGTGTGTGTGTGTGTGTGTGTGTGTGTGTGTGTGTACACACATATGTACACAAAAAGGCTTAATAGTCCTTGGGGTTTATATATGTGTGTACACACACACACACATACATACATACAAAATAAACGTGTGTATGTGTGTTACACAACTTTAGCTCTTGTGCCAAAGCCCGCTGGCGCTAACATTAGCTAGCACAACTCGGAAAGTCAAGTGAGCGACTACAGGAGACAGACAATAATATTCAATCAACAATGTCGCTCGAGACTGTGCAAACAGTAGAATCGTGTTTACCTTCACTGCGTAATCAATGACACGCTTCACTCCGACGAGAACACGGCCAGACATCGCGAAAAACACGTTCTAGGTAAGAAGCTAACGTCAGGAGCACGGTCACCGCAGTGAACCTTCACCTTACCAACACAGGCCGGACGCATTTCAGTGCGACACCAGTGAGATAGCGCTGAGGGTGACACCACCTCACGGTCCAGCCAATGAAATGCTGGAAAACGCCCCCCTCTTTACTCCGATTGGCTAAAACGCGGTAGACTACGTTGTTAAATTCAACACTTTAGAACCGCAATTTCGGAGTCAATTATTACTTAACAGTGTGCACATTTGTTTTCAAAATACGATTTCTATCCCCCACAAAAGCACCGTTTTCAATACATGATATTTTTAACGGCCTAAAATGAGTGACTTTATGAAAAGTTACCGGCAAATAACGCAGTGCTTCTCACATATTCGTTGTCGTAAACATGACGACGAAGGAACGTTCCGTTTTATGTTGGGCAAAGGTCAGCGCGAGTAGTTCAGTGTTACGGAAGAGGATTAAGACCACAAGCATTAAACAATAAAATTAAAAAGGCCTGATATTCTGTGAAATACGATATTAATATCAGGAAGGGGAGGGAAACAAAATTTAAATTAAATAGATTCGATTTTGACTTTAATCTCAATTAGTTCTTTCTTTAGACATAATTTTTTGTTCTCTCTTCATTTTTTAAACATTTTGTTTCTCATGTGGCCCAAATCCTCATCCGTACAGCATCAGCAGCAGCGTGTGAAATAAATACACATAACTGTAACAATACAGTTAAATATGTCAGTCCTTCAATAAGCCCTGCCCACACAAGGCTTATGGTGTTACTGAAATCCTATTTAATATTTATTTTTTTGAGTTTGAATAATTAAAGTAAAAGGTTTGACATTTTCAAATACTAACTTCAAATAAAGGAAATCTTTAAAGGCAGGGGCAAAATTAAAAGCTGCCTAATGCAAGAGCCCTGCATTAAATATGATTTAAATTATAGTCAATTTTCATTCATATTTATTTATATATTTAAAATTCATATTTATTGTTTTAAAATTCATTAAAGAGCAGGGTTTTCTCAACTTACTGTTAAAGAGTTTTTTTTAATTATTATTGTAAATAATAAGGAATATAGTTCCATTTGTGAGTGGATGACCATCAGCTGACCGTCATCACACTGGAGCAGGAAACATTCATGTGATGTTTGTGGTCACTTCAGAGACCTGTTTATGTGGGAAATAGAAAAGAAGGAAGACAGACAGGCAGACAGACAGACAGAAAGAAAAAGACAGACTGACAGAGAGAACAAATGAAAGACAGACAATCAACTGAAAGATAAAAGACAAAATAAAGAGAAAATGGAAAGATTGAAAGACAGAGTGACAGAAAGATGGAGTGAGAGAAAAAGACAGACAGTGATGGAAAGATAAGTGCAAAAAGATAAGTGAAGACAAAGTGCAAACAAACAAAAGTTGGAGATGTAAAGATGGACTGAAAGAAAAAAACTGAAAGAAAAAGAAAAGAATGAAAGACAGAAAGACAGAGTGAGAGAAAAAAGAGACAGAAAGACTAAAAAAGGAAAGAAAAGGGAAAGATTGAAAGATGGAGTGATAGAAGGATGGACAGAGATAAAAGAGAGAAAGAAAGACTGAATAAATGAAAGAAAAAGGAAAGATTGAAAGATGGAGTGATAGAAGGATGGACTGAGAGATAAAAGAGAGAAAGAAAGACTGAATAAATGAAAGAAAAAGGAAAGATTGAAAGACGGAGTGATAGAAGGATGGACTGAGAGATAAAAGAGAGAAAGAAAGACTGAAAAAAGGAAAGAAAAGGAATGAATGAAAGACGGAGTGATAGAAAGATGGACTAAAAGAGAGAAAGAAAGACTGAAAAAAGGAAAGAAAAAGGAAAGAGACAGACTGAAAGGAAAAAAGACAGAAAGATGGATTGAAAGACAAAAGACAGATAAAAAGAGTGAAAAAAAAAAGACAAAAGAAAGGATCAAAGGATCAGTGAACAGAAGCAGCGTCCATTTTAACTGAGACGCTGACCTGTGGCTCACGTGTCCTCTCTCTCTCTCTCTGTGTGTGTCTGTCTCTCTCTCTCTCACATGACCTGACTGTTTGTCCTCGTGATCACCCACTTCCACGTCCGTCCGTGACACCGAATATCACGTTTCTTCTTCCTCACCCTGATGGATATGCTCGAACAGAGTCTGGACACCGTCAGGTAACCGAACCCAACCGACACAACAGAACCGACACCGACACAAGCTAGCGGCTACATGCTACATGCTACTTCCCCTGACAGCTAGTTTCTATGATGCTAACGAGGCCTGAGCTGAAAACAAGCCTTTAATGAGACTCGAGTGTAAAGAGACTGTGGGCGAGTCCGCGGCAGGAGACACGTCACGGACACGGACACACACCTGTGTCACCACACGCGCACACACACACACACACATAACCCAGACTAGGATTACGATGATCTTCTCACAACACAACAGCGGCTAAATTAGCTTCCGCGAGCTAATATAAACAGTGACAAGTGTAGTAGTTTTGAGGCTGAGACGAGGAAACAAACTGTGTTCGCTCATGATTCTTCTTCTTATTATTATTATCATCATAACTTTAAAACTGAAATTAAAGCTTTTAAAGTGAAGAAGGTCAACAATTTACAGACAAACATATACACAGTTAATTGTGCTGTTTGCTAATTATTTAAAGTATTCAAATGAAGTTAGTCCTACTGTCAGTATATCCCAGATATTTCCCTGAAATTGTTTATCCCTTAAAGCTTTTACCTGAATTAGTTTAGGGCTGACACAAACTTAATCTGTCATTTGAGGGTTTTTGTTTGTTTGTTTGCTAACGATAGTAAGTTTCTTAAATGTGAATATTTTCTGGTTTCTTTGCTCCAAATAACAAAGAAATCATTCAAACTGAATCATTTTAGTTTGTGGACATTTGAGAACATCATCATTTCCAGGTTTGACAAACACTGATCATATATTTAATGGTCCAAAACAATCGATTAATTAAGAAAAATAAGTTGCAGTGCGTGGGTTGTCACCGGGTAATCCAGTTTCCTCCCACAGCCCAAAAACATGCAGATTTGGGGACTAGGTTAATTGGACACTCTAAATTGCCCGTAGGTGTGAATGTGAGAGTGAATGGTTGTCTGTCTCTGTGTGGCCCTGTGATGGACTGGTGACCTGTCCAGGGTGTGACCCCGCCTCTCGCCCTATGTCAGCTGGAGTTAGGCACCAGCGACCCCCGTGACCCTCAGTGGATAAAGCGGTAGAAAATGAGAGTGAATTGTTAGTTGCTGCCCAAAATGTGTTTATTTTTGCTACAGTAGGAACCTTATTAGCCTAAAGCAGTGGTTGCCAAACACTGGGTCGGGACCCACAGATGGGTCACGGGAGATATTTCATGGGTCCCCAAACAAATTTGATGAATTTTCCCATTATTTTTAGTGAAGATTTAAAAGTGACCCCCTTCTGACATGATTTATAACATTTTCCTGAAGAGTTTATCTTCTTTGTTTGAGTCTCAGATTCAAGATTTAAGATTCATGCACTTTATTGTCATTGTGTAACAACATAATGTATTCTTGTATCAAATGTGACAGATATTGCTCTTGTCATGATTTATATTGTGATTTTGGTCAACATCACAGTATTGACATTTTATGAAACAATCAATCAATCAATCGAGGAAAATAATCAACATATTAATTAATTATGAAAATATGTTGCACCCCTAAGTCTGTTACAGCTTTTTATTTATTGGTGTTTTCTTTGTTAAGTAGATTCATGTGCTAACTGGACCTCATAGGTATCAAAGTATGTTTATTTATATACAGGAATCCTCATTAGCCTAAAGCAGTGGTTCCAAAACACTGGGTTGGGACCCACAGATGGTCATGGAAGATGTTTTTTGGGTCCCCAAACAAATGTGTTTAAATAATGATGTTGTTGATTTACCAAACATCTCTGTGAAGGGGCTTGTTTAGTATGTTACTGATATATTAGTTGTCACATTGTGCACACATTTGCTCTTGTGGTGATTTATATTGAAATTTGGGTCACAATTGTCTTACGTCTTTAAAAAGAGGGTCCCCACATGAAAAGTTTGGGAAACACTGGCCTAAAGCACGGCTCGTCTTCCTGGGTTTCACTTTAAAATGTACATTAAATACTAGGAATAAAATACTAAAAATAGAACACAGGGAAAAATGAATAAGAACAATAAATTCAATTGTAATCATACAATAACAGCATTACGATGATAATAAATATGATAATAAGTAGAGATTCAACAATTACTTGATGATTAATCGATTACTAAATTAATCGCTAACTATTTGAGTATATTTTTAATAATTTAAACCAGTTTCTGTGTTTTTCAGCCTCTTAAATGTGAATATTTTCTGGTTTCTTTGCTCCAAATAACATATCATTCAGACTGAATCATTTTGTGGACAAAAACAAGACATTTGAGAACATCATCATTTCCAGGTTTGACAAACACTGATCAATATTTTCTGACATTTTATGAACCAAACAATTAATCAAGAAAATAATCGGTGGCTGAATCGTTAGTTGCAGCCCTACATTAACTGAATTTAAAGATATGATCCATAAAATAGAATTAAAAAAAAAAGATTAAAAAAAACCCAATTGACATCAAAACAATAATTAATAACAGCATTACAAAAATTATACTATTATATTGATAATAAATATTGTGAGAAGGAAAAAAAGTACAAAGTTGAATAAAAAAGAACTATCCTTGAGGCCACAACCTGGAGCCTGAACAAGTCAGTGCTTTTCCCAAAACATTACACAACAGGACAAAAACTGCTCGGTAAAAATCACAAATTAACATGTTTCCATTACCAACAAGAGAAATGGCTTCCAGGAGTGTCACTGCTACATGTATGGAAGTAAAGCAATAACTTTAAGACCAAACATCCAGTTTTATTTTGTTTCCAACAAAATAAAAACCAAAATCCAGCCATAACATCACCATTCTAACCTTCTAGTTCGCTTGTCCTTTGCTCACAGATACTGCAAAAACTAATAAACTAATTATTATTTATATTATTTTTTTATCATTTAATTATAAGAATTTTATGTTTTTAATTACTTAAATTGTGTGTCTGTTTTGCAGCCAAGAAAAGCAAGAAGAAGTGGTCCAGGGATCTGAAGGTAAAAATAACACATCAGGTTGTTTTATCCAGCACAGTTTGCACTAGAGCTGCAACTAAGGATTATTTTCATTACTGACTAATCTGTCGATTTATTTTCTCAATTAATCCATTAGTTGTTGGTCCATAAAATCTCAGAAAATATTGATCAGTGTTTGTCAAATGTGGAAATTACGATGTTTTCAAATTTCTTGTTTTGTCCACAAATGAAAATGATTTAAAGATTTCGTTGTTCATATGGAGCAAAGAAACCAGAAATAATTTCATAAATGATCTCACACAGAGTCTCTCTGCTCCTTACAGTCACAGTATACGCTGATGACACCATTTTATATATGACTTAATATTACAATTAAAGTTCTCCAATTTGTTCAACCTGATTAAAGGTTGAGCTAATAAATCACTGCTTAATAAAACAAAAAACATATTAAATGCTTCATAATGCAAGGCAGAATCTACACACAAAATAAAAGACCTAATTTATTTTCAACTGATGATAATTTTCTTAATTAATCGGTTCGTAAAATGTCAGAAATGTTGATCAGTGTTTGTCAAACTCCGGAAATGATGATGTTCTCAAATGTCTTGTTTTGTCCACAAACTAAAATGATTCAGTTTTAATGATTTTCTTTGTTATTTGGAGCAAAGAAACCAGAAAATATTCACATTTAAGAAACTGAAAAGTCACAGAAACTGGTTTTAATTATTAAAACAAAAAGTTAAACCAAGTCATGGATTATGAAAAATAAATTTAGTAATCCAATTATAATCCACTAATCATTGCAGCATTAGACTTTCTACCAAAACGGATGCTCACTAATAAAACACAGAAAAAGAGTGACGTCACGTCAGTGACTCCACTGTGTTTCGACACGTGGTTTTGTTTAGTTTCTTTTGAGGCAGAAGGTTTGATGATGATTATTTACATAATCCATTCATCTGTCAAGTATGTTCTTGATTCAACAATTTGCTTCATCAATTGATCCATAAAATGTTGATCAGTGTTTGTCAAACTCCGGAAATGATGATGTTCTCAAATGTCTTGTTTTGTCCACAAAACGAAACGATTTAGTTTGAATAATTTCTTTGTTAGGAACCAGAAAATGTTCACGTTGAAGAAGCTGAAATATCTCTAAAAACTCAGTTATCAAAATAGCTGACAATTAATTTAATAACAGATTCATATTTGATGAATTGTTTCAGCCCTTGTCTGCACAGCATGCAGAGGTCTTTTTGTTTTCTAGCTCCTGGGTTTGTCTTTATGAGTTTTCCCCCTTTTTGTATCGTCACAAGTGACGTTTCCGTCCTTCTTTCTTCCCCAGACGCAGCAGGAGACGATCGGGGACGCGTGGCAGTAGCCAGTGTTCAGCAGGCTGCAGCGTTTGGAGACCATAACATACAGTATCAGTTTCGTACCGAGGGTGGGCAGGTAGGTGTGTTGCTACCTGTGACTTCTTTTTTAACTTTACATTTAAACAGGATTTTTCAGGTGTAGTTGTATGAGGTACTGACTTTGACATGTGTGAAACAAGTGCCGAAAACCAGACAGAGATTTGGACGCTCGCTCGCTCTCAGTGAAATCAGACTTATGCCAGTGAAAGTCTTCTATATCTGAAGAATATGTTCACGTCTTTATGTCACTGTTAGACAGACTTTTCCAACAGGAAAGTGAAGTTTGTAAACCACTCACTCTCCCACACCAAAGTCCATAGAGAAAATCAGTGATTT
>JAFBJR010000011.1:67095-88581 GCA_016785285.1 Brachirus orientalis
ATCTGAACAAAGGATTTCAAACACTGAAGTGACAAAATAAGACATTTGAACTTAGTGATGGAGGCAGCAGTGGATCAATACCTCCTGTGTGCTGTGATGTAAAATCACTGATTTTCTCTATGGACTTTGGTGTGGGAGAGTGAGTGGTTTACAAACTCGAGTTTCCTGTTGGAAAAGTCTGTGAGAGGTTAGACGTACACATATTGTTAGAGATCCGATCTGTAAGTATTAGAGTCATCTAATGATGAGACTGTACTAGATTGCACAGTGGCCCAAACAACTAATCAATTAATAATTTGTTTGTTTTTCTTTTAATAATAAGCTTCCTAAATGTGAATATTTGTGTTTTTTTTGCTCCATATAACAAGGAAATCATTAAAACTGAATCATGACATTTGAGAACATCATCATTTCCAGGTTTGACAAACACCGATCCACATTTTCTGGACCAAAACAACTAACAGATTAGTCAAGAAATTATTCGACAAATGAAATGATAACTCTTTCACAAAACTTCAGAATTACTTCACGTGTAAATTTGACTGTGCAGTGTTTTGTGCAGTGACACAATGAGCAACCGACAGAGTGTGATCATGTTAAATATTAATAAGTGTGGCTGAAAGTGACAGTGGGATTGTTACTAAACATGTTTGTGTCCATTATTCATGCACCAGTGGGGATTTTGTCTTTGTCACACTGAGTATGTTTGTGTCAAGAGCTTCACGGCGACAAAAACCTGACTTCCTCTCACTAACGGTCTTTTTGTGTGTGAGGTTTCACGTTGTTACGGTGTCGTGTGTTTGTTTACGCCAGATTGCGTTGAACTCTCTTCCCTGTTTTGGATCAGGAGGATGGCAAGCTGTGTGTGTGTGTGTGTGTGTGTGTGTGTGTGTGTGTGTGTGTGTGTGTGTGTGTTTTTCCCCAGTCACATGATGCATTGGTGACCTGTGTGTCCACACAGCAGCAGTGGACACAAGTTGCCCTGACATGGATAATTAACATTGGAGGCAATTAAGTCGGTGATCCGTGCGGCTTGTTTGAGCGATCATGTGATTCCACTCTGGCCTGGGATTGGCACAGAGGCTGCTGTCACATGTCAGTCAGGAGGAGAGTCACATGATGGAGGGAAACAAATACCGATTCTTGGGACAAACAAGCCAATTTTCTCGTCTCGACTTGTTTTTAAATTGGATCAGGCACATTCTGACGCGTCAGCGTCATGAGTGGGACGGTGAGAGCGCTGCACCGCTGCACAGCTGCACCGCTGCACAGCTGAGGTTTGGATTATCGTGACGGAGTCTACTCACATCTGTCTCGGCTGAAGTGAAGCTGTAGAAAATGATAAACAAATCTACGTGCCAGGTAAGACTGCAGCTGCCGTATGGAAGAGTTACAACTCCTAACTTTAAGTTCTCATCCTTGTGTTTCACTTTGAAAGTTAATATTTTGATTAGAGTTGCCAACTATTTTCATAATTTCATAATGTTTAGGTCCTAAAAGTTCAGAAAATGTTGATGTTATCAAATGTCTTTGTTCATATTTAATGATTTCTTTGTTATATGGAGAAAAGAAACCAGAAAATATTCCCATTTGAGAAGCGGAGGAATCTGAAACCTGGTTTTAATTATTTAAAAAACACATGTACACATTAAATGAAGTTAAAATTCTACACAGAAGAGATGTGAAATGGAACTACTGCCTTGTGTGGTCAGTTTGTGTCACTGAGGTGAATCTGATTTGAGGGATTTTTAAACACCGAAGTGACAAAATAAAACATTTGAAAGCCTGATTTTAAAAGCAACGCCTTTTTAAATCTACAAACCTGGAAACGA
Source organism: Brachirus orientalis (assembly GCA_016785285.1). Lineage (NCBI taxonomy): Eukaryota > Metazoa > Chordata > Actinopteri > Pleuronectiformes > Soleidae > Brachirus > Brachirus orientalis. Next base: position 68,928 of record JAFBJR010000011.1, read on the forward strand.
TGATGTTTCACAAAAGTCTTGTTTTGTCCACAAACCAAAATGATTCAGTTTGAATGTTATTTGGAGCAAAGAAACCAGAAAATATATTCACATTTAAGAAGCTGAAAGATCAGAGAAACATGATTAAAGTATGAAACAACACTAGATTTTTGATAATGGTTATGTAATCCATTAATCTGTCAAGTCTGTTCTTGATTCAACAATTTGGTCCAAAAGAAAATATTGATCAGTGTTTGTCACGCCTGGAAATAATGATGTTCTCAAATGACTTGTTTTGTCCACAAAACAAAATGGTTCAGTTATTTGGAGCAAAGAAACTAGAAAATATTCACATTTAAGAAGCTGAAAAATCACAGAAACTGGTTTGGATTATTAGAAAAACACTCACATTGATGAAGTCACAGATTAATTAAGTCATTGATTAATAATCCATCTTATTAATTGTCACAGCCCTACTCTAATTTTCTGGGCCCGTTTGACCAGCAACAAGACAAATCGGTGTCTAATTGATCAGCGACAAAAGCAATACTCATTTAAATTACGCTGTAGGTCCAGCAACTTAAACATTGTGTTATTACTGTTTGTTTTGCTCTAATGTTTATTTTCCCCTCCTGGTATCAAAACTTGTCTGTGAGTACCGAGCGTTTTCTCCTGCGTGTCGTATCAACTTGTGCCAGTCCTGGGGAACTGGGACTTTTCTCTGATTCCTCTCGTCCCTCACTGCAGGTGACCTATCGCGTTGTTCAGGTCACTGACCAGCACCTGGACGGGCGGGACGATGGAAGCGGAGCAGTGAGCGTCGTCTCAACGGCTGCCTTCTCTGGAGCTCCTCAGGCTGTCGCTCAGGTAAATCAGTCCGTAAATCAGGTCCAGGTCCATCCATGTCGACATGTTGACGTGGGAGAGAATCATCATGATACGCTGTTTAACGTCATTCAATATCAAAATCAATATGAATCAAATCAATATTTCCATAAGGCTGGGTGATATGTCAATAACGTGTATATTTTTAGGCTTTATCCTGATATATATGATTAATGACTGCCTGCCAAATAATGAGCCATTCTGTACAACTACCCAAAGACTGTCTGCCAAATAATGAGCCATTATATACATTCACCAAGAGACCGACTGCCAAATAATGAGCCATTCTATACATCCACCAAGAGACCGACTGCCAAATAATGAGCCATTCTATACATCCACCAAGAGACCGACTGCCAAATAATGAGCCATTCTATACATCCACCCAAAGACTGACTCCCAAATAATGAGCCATTCTATACATCCACCAAGAGACCGACTGCCAAATAATGAGCCATTCTATACATCCACCAAGAGACCGACTGCCAAATAATGAGCCATTCCATACATCCACCAAGAGACTGACTCTGAAATAGTGAGCCATTAACTTCTAGGAAAATAAAATAAAATTACATATATTCTGGTGTCTTTGATTAACTTTGTGAAATATAGAGGGATGGTTATGTATCTATGTGTTTTTTAATTCTAACATTTTTCATGCATGTGAAACAGTTTCCTTGTATTGTCCAACATTTCCAGTTAATTCTGGAATACAAATAATTATTTGTAATTAACTGATGTCTTCTGTGTCTGTCACAGGCTGTGATCCAGAACCCGTTCAGTAATGGGGGAAGTCCGGCAGGAGAGGCAGTTGGAGGGGAGACGCGCTTTGCTTACTTCCCAGCGACGGCGGTGAACGAAGGGACGGTGTCTGTGCAGGCCGCCGCCGCCGCCGCCACTGCTGACCCCGCCCTCACACAGGCAGGAGGTGAGTCGTTACTTTAAACTGACAAAAGTCAACACTGGTCGTTTCTCAGTCGTCCACAAAACACACATCCAAACCTGTAGACTTATCACAAACTGTAAATAACCACTATTTTCATCATCAAGTATTTGATCATTAATACAACTTCATTATTAAATGTGTTGTTTGGTCCAGAAAATGTACAAAAATGATCAAACCTGGAAATGATGATGTCTTGTTTTTGTCCTCAAACCAAAATGATTCAGTTTGAATGTTATTTGGAGCAAAGAAACTGGAAAATATTCACATTTAAGAAGCTGAAAAATTGCAGAAACTGGATTTAATTATTAGAAGAAACCAAAGATCACTCAGACTGATTAACTGATTCGTTGTTTGGTTCATGAAATGGAAGAAAATGTTGGTGTTTACCTGGGTAATTTTGGTGGAAACGCTCCAATGCTTTTTCATTACCCGGTTTGCTTCCTCTCCTTCGCTCTGGAATGAAAACACACTCTTTCTGTTTCCCGTCATTTCCTCCACAGCCACAGGTCAGTTCTACGTGATGATGACTCCACCTGACGTCATTCAGACAGGAACGCCACGCACCATCGCCCCGCGCACACAGTCCTACCCTGCGTGAGTAAAGCCGCCCTTCACGACTTTGGCGGCCATTTTGTCTCGGTTTGAGAGGCGTCTCCCATCACACACACAGGCAGAGTAGACACAGCACGCAGAATTCTCACAAATCTAAATTCTAACGCAGGAGGAGAGGAGGTGAGAGTTAAAGTGCAGAGAGAAATGTTTATTTCCAACAACTTCATGATGAAGAAGCTACGACAACTTCTTAATGTGATATCTATATGCTATATGGAGACATGAGACAAGGTCTTGTCTCAGATCTTAGATCTTCATCATATCATGATAAAGTATCTCTGATGACTTTTCCTGGTTTTAAAGGCTGTTGCATTGATTATCATCATATTTATTATATTTCTTTCATTTAAAGTAATAAAGCAGGTTTCATCTGAAATGAAAATATGTTAAGATCATGTAATCCAGATCATAAACTGCAGATTATATTGTATTTTACAGTGTCTTGCCACTCTTAAATGTTTCACGAGTTCAGAGAAACAACCTGTGAGCAGCTTTATATCCACATTTATGTTATATCAGGATATAAACTAAAAAATGGCCAGTAATTATTTATAAGACATATCACCCAGCCTTACAGAAATATTGATTTGATTCAAATTGGGATATATTGATATTGAGTGATATATCATGATGGCATTACACAAATGAATATGTTTATATTAAATACAACCCCATTTCCAAAAAAGTTAGGACGCTGTGTAAAGTGTAAATAAAAACAGAAAGTAATGGTTTTCAAATTTCATAAACCCATATCATATTTTATTCCCAACAGAACATAAACAACATATCAGATGTTGAACCTGAAACATTTTAACATTTCCTTCAAAAAATGAGCTCATTTTGAATTTGACGGCAGCAACACAAAGTTTGAACAGAAGCAACAAAAGTCTGGAAAAGTAAATGTCACAAATCAGAAACAACTGGAGGAGAATTTGACACATAATCAGGTTAATTGTCAACAGGTCAGTAACATGACTGAGTATAAAAGGAGACTTTCTGTAAAGATGGACAGATTCACCAATCTGAGACAAACTGAGTCTAAAGATGTGGAACAATTTGAGACTTTGAAGATCCACCATCTACAGTGAATAATGTCATCGCAAGATTCAGAGAATCAGGAGGAATCTGTGTGAACCAGGGACAAGGTCAAAGGTCAAATGGATGCTGGTGACCTTCAGGGCCTGAGGCAGCACTGCATTAAAAACAGACATGATTCTCTACTGGAAACCACTGCATGGGCTCAGGAACACTTGAGCCCAGAAATCACTGTTCACCGTTCAATCCACAAATGTGAACATGATCCAGAAACACAAAGATCATTTCAAATGGTCTGAATCCAAATCTGAAATTCTTTTTGGAAACCATGGACGTCCTGTCCTGTGGACTAAAGAGGACAGGGACGTCCAGCCTGTTATCAGCTGTCTCTGATGGTATGGAGTGGCATTAGTGCCTATGGTGTGGGCAGCTGACACATGTGGAAAGACACCATCAACGCTGAAAAGTACATAGAGGTTTTAGAGCAACATCTGCTCCATCTAGACAACGTCTTTTTCAGGGAAGGACTTGTAGATTTCAGTGAGACAATGTTAAACCACATACTGCAACATCACAAGAGTATGGCTGCACAGGAGAAGAGTCCAGAACTTTCAGAACCAGGACTGGTGAGCAGCTAGAGTCCTGCATCAGTCCCACACGTTTACAGACAGTTAAAAAGAAGACGAGATGCTACACAATAACGGTAACCAGCACCCTGTTCCAACTTTGTTGAGATGTGTTGCCACCATTAAATTCAAAACAGCCTAATATTTTTCATAAAATGGTCTCAGTTTCAGCGTCTGATATGTTTATGCTCTGTTGGGAATAAAATATGAGTTTATGAGACTGAAAATCATTTAATTCTGTTTTTATTTACATTTGACACAGTGTCCCAACTTTATTTAGAATTGAGGTTATAAATATGAAATATCATGATAATATTCCAGCTCTATAGTCGGTAGAAGAGCAGAATGTTTTTCAGGCTGAATTCATGCAGAGATGTCGTTAATTTCTTCTTTCTCTCGACTGAGTTTACTGTGAATAGAGATTTTATTTTTTAAACACCATTCTATATCAAAGATTTTCATTTTCAGCACACCCTGCTTGGCCTGTTTTTTTTCCCCCTCCTCTCCTTCCAAAATCTTCTGAAACTCACACCATGTGTCATTATAATAATCGCACATCAAACAGGAAACCAGCTCAGACGCTCTCCGACTGTTCCCGCCACATGCTGGTGATTGTTATCGTTAAGATTATCAGCAGGTTTCACCTGAGCAGAGGCAAACCTGACTTTCTGTCATTTTAATTACATGATGACACCAGTCTGCTTCTGTCTGGGGAGGAATCCCAGCATGGTGCGCTTCATTTTTAGGTTACAGTTTTGTTCCAAACAAAACCCAAACACACCACTGACACATGAGTCAGAGTCTCTTAAAGGTGCAGTAACAAGGATGTAAATGAAGAGAATCTGTCATTCTACTAGAGGTTGGGCCAATCACAGGGCAGTTCAGAGAGCAAGCATTTCTATTGGCTCTTCTTCTACACCTACTCTGCAACCACTGCATAACCACACTGCAAAGGAACCTAAAAATGTGCATGTGCTGACTAAGCCAAGCTCAACCTCCATGCTGAGGAACAACTGATTTTAGCCCCTTAAATCCTCCATATTAAGATTAAAATATCTCAAGAACATGTTCACGTCTTGATCTCACTGTTAGACAGACTTTTCCAACAGGAAAGTGAAGTTTGTAAACCACTCACTCTCCCACACCAAAGTCCATAGAGAAAACCAGTGATTTTAGCTCACAGGGACACAGGAGCTGCTGGTCTACTGCTGCCTCCATCGATAACTTCAAAAGTCTTATTTTGCAATTTCTGCATTTAAAATCTTTTGTTCAGATTTACCTCAGTGACACAAAGTGACCACACGAGGCAGCAGTAGACCAGCAGCTCCTGTGTCCCTGTGATGTAAAATCACTGATTTTCTCTATGGACTTTGGTGTGGGAGAGTGAGTGGTTTACAAACTTCACTTTCCTGTTGGAAAAGTCTGTCTAACAGCGAGATAAAGACGTGAACATGTTGTGAAGACATTGTAGACTTAAGATGACATAGATTTTAGTAACCGAGTCTGTTGTTTGGTGGGTGTCCGTGTCTCAGGCTGGTTCTTGTGACAGAGTTCCTCATACAATCACACTTGAAAATAAAACACTGAGCTGTCACTTCAGAAAACAGTCAGACAATAAGCAGAATATAAAAGCTTTGATATCAGCAGAGGTGGACAGATTGTTTCAGGTCATGTGTCGTGTTTGAATCATGTGAGTCAGATGAGGAGCTCAGGACAGAAGCTGTGGAGGAAACACAGTCGTCCTCCTCCTGCTGTTTAGTCTAACTAACATGCGTGAGGGTGAACGTGATTTGTGATCTTATTTGGTCGCTTGAAACAAACCCATGACTCGTCATCTAATTCAGTTTGCACTGCTCTGAAGTGAGTGAACCTCCACATCCTTCCAGGCTTCTTTGACTTTAACTTTAACAAACTCTAGGGAACAAATGAACTTTCATTCACCTCGTTATTCGTGCGTCATTCCTTCTTTTCATATTCACTTCGGAATCTAAAATCAGAAAATAAACAAAAACAAAACAGGTTTTTATTTCATTATTGTTCTTTGTGATCTCACTTCAAAAATATGAGGTTTTTCATATCTTTGAAAGATAAAAATGGATGATATTGATGAGTATTTTGATTTTTAATGTGCATGTTAAGATCATGTAATCCAGATTATAAAGAGTGGGTTATATTTTATTTTAGAGTGGATTTACAGTGTATTGTCACTCAAACTTTTCACAGAGAAACAGCCTGTGAGCAGTTTTATATCCACATTTATCTGTTATATCAGGATAAAGACTCAGATTATACACAGATTATTTAAGATAAATCACCCAGCATTACAGAAATATTGATTTGGTTCATGTCCTGATAGTCACTGATATAAAATTATATTAAAAAAGTATGGGATTTTGTCCTTTATATTTCACAAAGTCTGAATTTGCTCTTTAAGGCTGCAGCTAAATATGATTTTGTTGGTTGTTTTCTCAATAAATTGATTAGTTGTTTGGTCCATAAAGTGTTTGTCAAACCTGGAAATGATGATGTTCTCAAACGTCTTGTTTTGTCCACAAAAAAAAGATTCAGTTTGAATGATTTTGTTGTTATTTGGAGCAAAGAAACCAGAAAATATTCACATTTAAGAAGCTGAAAAATCACAGGAACTGGTTTTTATTATTTTAAAAACACTCTGAAAAACTGATCAACTGATTATCAAACTAGCTGATGATTCATTTAGTAATTGATTAAGTCGAGTCATGGTTTCAGGTCTGTTCCTCTGACCAGAAGTGAAGGAGCTGCTTCATATTATTTTAGTGGAAGTTGTTGGTGAATGAAATCGGCTGTAAATGGAAAGAACAAATGGTAATTATTTTTGAAAAAGAAAAACTGTCACATGATATATATTCACTCTGTGCTTTGACAACAAGGTTATTTCCTGCGTTTCTTTTTCCTGGAGCGTCAGATTTCTCAGAAAGGGTTGAGCGTCTTTGTTGTCGGACAGTGTTTTTTTACGGGGAATTCTCATGTTTTTGATGTCACCGTTTGTTCAGCGACGCACAGCAAACCATTTTCCAGGCACTTTTGTGGCTCCGTGTGGGAATGCGGTGTTATTTCATGTCTCTGCAGCATGTTTACATGAATAATGCATGACTCAGTGTGAGTCCAGTGAATCAACAGTTGACGCCTTATCTGACGTTTGACAGACGCTTTCAACTGGTGACGACAGTTCACACATTTCTCCCACAATCCTCTTTGTTTGTCCCCCCACAGGAAATGAACTAAGTCAGTTAGATCACAAGTAGGGTTACAAAAGAGAGGAAGATCACCAGTAAATTTCCAGAGACTTTCAATGGGAACGTTTCATCAGGTAAATTTGAAAATATTCCAAATAGGAAACTTTCCATGGGAATTATGGGCATTTATGAAGTTAACTGGAAATGTTGGATAATTTAAAGAAACGGTGTCATAAACAAATATAAAAATGTTTATGTTTGTAAAATGGTGTAATATACTGGGTTAGAGAATAAAATAAAAGTGTTAATTTTTCTTAAACACATTCTTATAAATAGTAAAATCAGAGAAACTGATGATTTTGCAGTGGTCTCCAGGGCTATATATTATATATTTATAGTTGAACAGCAGAGATCAAATATATTATAATATCACCCAAACTGACTTGACTTTCTTTAGTCCTTGGGGATCAAATGTGTGGCTTTAATAGGTTTCTACAGATCATGTGTGATGTCATGTAGGGGGCGTGGCCTCAATGGTCCTGCAGTAAGTCGTGTGTTACGCGTCTGCGATGGAAGAATTAAACTGATATTCCTTAATCTGACTGTTTAAACCAGAGATTGTGATACGTTATTTACCAGCTGTATATTTGAGTTCACGACCTTCAGTTCTCAACATTTACAGAAATTCCTGTTCATTTCCATGGAAAGTTTCCGCATTAGAAAATTCTCAGAACTTTGCAACACTAATCACAAGTAAAGAGAAGTAACACACACACACACACACACACACACACACACACACACTAAAACCAGGTCTTAACCCTGAAAGGGGACCAGACCAAATGTCCTCACTTTGTCAAAATGTCCTCACTTTGTCAAAATGTCCTCACTCTGTCAAAATGTCCTCACTTTGACAAAATGTCCTCACTTTGACAAAATGTCCTCACTTTGTCAAAATGTCCTCACTTTGTAGATGTTTATTCAATTTTTGGTCCTCACTCTGCAGCAAGTACAAGAACAGACACACACACACACACACACACACACAAACAGCCCTTGTCCTCCCTCGTCCCCACTGACTGTCTCCCTGCTCTTGGTGTGTGAGACACGTTTCTTCTGCACTGACCTCAATCCATTGTTTTTAAGCCGTGCTCTGGCAAACATCTTTTTTCCTATTAGGACTCAGAAATTAGGTCATTGTTCTCCATCTGGAAACAAATGAGTCGACTAAAGTTTCAATTTCAAAGTGTCCGTTTTCTCTTCTATTCATCCTGGTGTAGAATTATTTTTTGGGTTTTGTTTTTTCCACTTTTTCCATTTTTTTGTGTACATGTGACAGGAGGAATTTTTTGGGACGAACTGATAATAAATAAATAATCAGGCCAATAGCCATGACTAATAAATTCACTAAAGGAGCTTCACATATAGTTGGCTCCAGTGCAGGTTAGAGGTTAAAGACAAGGCATCATGGTGATTTACCTCAGCTTTGTAGGATCCAAAACAGAGTTAAACCCAGAGTTATTTGGATAAAAACAAATCTTATCTGTTTAGATCCCAGGAAAAACTAAACAAAACAAAATTGCAGAGTCAAATCTACTACAGTTTAACTTAATGTCTTCAGAATATGTTCACGTCTTTAAATCACTGTTAGACAGACTTTTCCAACTGGACAACAGGAGTTGTTGATCCACTGCTGCCTCCATCACTAAGTTCAAATGTCTTATTCTTGTCAATTCGGCCTTTGAAATAGTTAATTTCGACTTAACTTAGTGACACAAAGTGACCACACGAGGCAGCAGTAGACCAGCAGCTCCTGTGTCCCTGTGAGCTAAAATTGTGGGAGAGTGAGTGGTTTACAAACTTCACTTTCCTGTTGGAAAAGTCTGTCTAACAGATAAGAGATAAAGACGTGAACATGTTCTGAAGATATCACAGACTCTCCTGTGAGACCACACTTGTCTTCTGCTGGTTCTTGGCACATTTCAGGCAGCACCTTTTTAACCTCGTATTCAAATACCCCCCCCCCCCCCCCCCCCCCCCCCCCCCAACAACATCAATAGCTCAGATGAACATTAGAGTCATTTTAGGCAGATGACAGTCGAGCTGATAAATCAGTGCTTCCTTTAAACTAAACCCTTGAGAACAGTGTGTATTCACTTTGCACCCATTCATCTCCTCCTCCTCCTCCTCCTCCTCACACATTAATGGACACCAAGGCTCATCATTATTCACATCATCCACTGAGAGAATTACAAGCTCATGCTGCACGTCCATTGTGTCTCAATATGCACCTCACTGCTCTTTTGTCTCGGTCCCAGCTCGGGTGTAAAACTGTAACATAATAGAAATCAATAACACAATACAAAATCAAGTCCTCCGTCGCGTCCATACTTAAATGACATGGATAAAAGTGCTTCAGCAGAGACACTCGGCTAATTTTCATGATTCCTCTCCATCTCAGGAGCACTTACTGCAAACGTCTGTCTCTGCGAGTTGTGAAAGCTGGAGTGAAAGAAGTAGTTTCTCTCTGTCCGTTTGCCTCATACAGTCGTTCACTGGGCTGATTCCATTATACAGCTAAAAAATCCCATTAAGATGTCTTCAGATACAAGAGAGAGCGCAGCTCGGCGTCGCAAATATCTGCGAATGAAGAGATGCCAACAAGTGGAGTCGTGATGACAGGTCGAATAATTCACTGCTGTGGAATAAAGATGTGTCGTAGAGCGACAGACGGGGAGAGAGAACCTTCAAGTTCAGGCGTTTGAAGGAATGTGGTTGTATGAGGGGCTGAAAAACCACTTAACTAAAGACTTGGCTTATAAAGTCTATGTCAATTTAAGTGTTCATGTCTTTATCACACTGTTAGACTGAAGTTTGTAAACCACTCACTCTGTGGGAGAGTGAGTGGTTTACAAACTTCACTTTCCTGTTGGAAAAGTCTGTCTAACAGTGAGATAAAGACGTGAACATGTTGTGAAGATGTTGTAGACTTCAAGTGTGTGCTCAGCAGCATTAGCTCTGACAGTATATATTCAATTCTATTCTGTAACCAGACAAGCTTTATTAAGATGCTCAGGAGTTTACAGGCTAAGATTTTTCATTTTAAAACAATCTACTTCATTCACCAACATTTTCATATTTGATCAGAAATGTCTTTGTTTTTTTTTTAACTTTTATTTGTGCTTTTCAAAATTCAAAAAACCTTTAACTTCAGCAAAGTGTGTCAATACCAGCTAATTAACACAAAGATCAAGCTGTTTTAAATCCAGCCTTGTAAATGTTCTTCTTATATTATGTTTCATTGAATACTATATTCATTTTATATGATCTTCAAATCGAAGCTGTAGTTTGACCTAAATGTGTCTCCACACTCACATTATGGGGACTTGTCTTCCTTATGGGGACAAAAATCAAGGCCCCATAACGTAAATGACTCCATTTTAAGGTGAAGACATGAGGTTAGGGCTATTATGGGTTATTATGATTCAGTGTGTGTGTGTGTGTGTGTGTGTGTGTAGTGTGGTGGTGGTTGGATGAGTCACGTCGTCTGTTACTTCATTAATGGACGACCTCAGGGAAACGTGGACAGATGAGAGACGGTCGTGTCATTAGCCGCTCGTTCAGACTTTTACTTTTCTCCACTGCTGTAATTTAACTGCTTATTATAAACCAGAAAATATTCACATTTATGAAGCTGGAAACTCACAGGAACTTGTTTTAATTATTTAAAAAAAAACTTAAACTGATTAATTTATTATCAAAATATAGTTGACGATTAGTTTAGTAATGGATTAACAGTCGATTAATTGTTGCAGCCTTGGACTGGCTGACACTCACATCAGTGACCTTTACACAGGTGAGTTTCTTAAATATGAATATTTTCTGGATTCTTTGCTCCATAAAACAAAGAATCCAGAAAATATTCATATTTAAGAAGCTGAAAAATCAGAGAAGCTTTTAGTAAGTTTAAATTATCAGTTGATTGTTGCAGGTCTAGTGTGGAAATAAGGACATTCTTTAATAAAACAGTTTTTGAATCTTCAGAATACCTCAAATTCTCTACCTCAAAAACCTTTCCACATAAAAACGTTTCTCATTTCGTGAGCAGAAATTTGCCTGAACAAGTTTCTGTCTTTAAGTTTCACCATTAATCAATTCATCACTTGATCCATAAAATATCTGAAAATGTTGATCAGTGTTTGTCAAACCTGGAAATGATGTTTCACAAATGTCTTGTTTTAATGATTCAGTTTTAATGTTTAATGTAATGTCTGTGTGTATATATATATATATATTAGTTGTTTGGTCCACTGTGCAATCTAGTACAGTCTCATCATTAGATGACACTAATACTTACAGATCTGTTCTTTAACAATGTGTTAAACTGTCTAACCTCTCACTGTTGGACAGACTTTTCCCACAGGAAACTGAAGTTTGTGAACCACTCACTCTCCCACACCAAAGTCCATAGAGAAAATCAGTGATTTTAGCTCAGTTTTAATGATTTCTTTATTTGGAGCAAAGAAACCAGAAAATATTCACATTTAAGAAGCTGAAAAATCTGAGAAACTGGTTTTAATTATTACAATAAAACACAAGCTGATTAATCTATAATAAAAATAGTTGACAATTAATTTAGTAATGGATTACCAGAGGCTGGTTTTAAACTGAATGTCGGGGTTTTAACTGGCTCCTGATCTCGATCAGGTGAAACTAAATGTTTCTGCGACTGTGACGTGGTGAATTATTAACAGTAGTGTTTTATTTCTGCGTCTGTCTGCAGGAAAATGGACGGGCCGAGGACACCCAGAGATGAAAGGAGGAGAGCGCAGCATAATGAAGGTGGGAATTATCAGCCGAGATTATGGATTTGGATCATCAGACAGTCAAACACACACACACGTTTGTGCTTCTATCAGAGTGAGGACCCTCATATTCTCTAGTCCCTTACCCTAACCTTAACCATCACAACTAGATGCCTAACCCTAAAACCAGGTCTTAACCCTGAAAAAGCCCTTTAAAGAAGTGAGGACCAGACAAAATGTCAACGTGAGAATTTATACGATTTTAGGTCGTCACTCTGCAACAAGTACAAGAACACACACACACACACACACACACACTGGTTTCCATGACTACAGAGGACATTCCATTGGCTTTCATTCATTTCCTGCAGACTTCCTCTAACCTTAACCATAATGACCAGTGTCCTAACCCTGACCCTGACCCTAAACCAGGTCCTTTAAAGAAGTGAGGACCAAAATGTCCTCACTTTGTGTTTTTACGATTTGTGGTCGTCACTCTGCAGCAAGTACAACACACACACACACACACACACACACACACACACACACACACACACACACACACACACACACACACACACACACACAGAGTGGGGAAAAAAAACTCACCTCACATGGTGGTCACTAGAGGTCAGTGTTGAGTCGTCCAAGTCCACACAGTTTCAGCAGAGAAGACGTGGACATGAAAATTGACTGTTGTTTAAAATGCAGCTTCATGTAAAAACACGATGAGACACGATTTAAACATTCTATTGTTCATTTGAAGAATCTGTGGTTTTGTTGCTGAAGCAGCTGCTTCGTCCTCATCACTGACGCCCGAGGGTTTTTATGAAAGAATGTTTTATTTAAACATCATAACAAAACATGTTGATGAAGCACATGTTGATTCAGTCTGATCCCTGACATTCTACTTAAATCTGGTCTCTGGGATTTTCCTACAAAACAAACTAGTCAGTCCTATTATCATAGACCATAATATCATTTATATATGTCCGATTATACAGCCAACACCTGCCTCTTCCTCTTCTCACTATCTGATCTTATATCTGTATCATTTTGAAGCTTTTTCCTATATTATAGAATCATTCTTCTGCTTCTCTTCACTTCACCAAATGAAAAACACTGGCTCTTCAAATTTGTCCAAACACAACTTTATTTAAACCAAATCTTTATTCACTTCTGAAACCAGGAGTGTTTCTCCTCTGTATCGGTTCTGACTGACTGGTGAGAAGACAGCAACTGCAGCTGAGACCGCCTGCCAGGACAGGGTTGGACAGGGTTGGACAGGGTGGTCTCGGGTTGGACAGGGTGGGACAGGGTGGTCTCGGGTTGGACAGGGTGGGACAGGGTGGTCTCGGGTTGGACAGGGTTGGACAGGGTGGTCTCAGGTTGGACAACGTGGTCTCAGGTTGGACAGGGTTGGACAGGGTTGGACAGGGTGGTCTCAGGTTGGACAGGGTTGGACAGGGTGGTCTCGGGTTGGACAGGGTTGGACAACGTGGTCTCGGGTTGGACAGGGTTGGACAACGTGGTCTCAGGTTGGACAGGGTTGGACAGGGTGGTCTCAGGTTGGACAGGGTTGGACAGGGTGGTCTCAGGTTGGACAACGTGGTCTCAGGTTGGACAGGGTTGGACAGTGTGGTCTCAGGTTGGACAGGGTTGGACAGGGTGGTCTCGGGTTGGACAGGGTTGGACAGGGTGGTCTCGGGTTGGACAACGTGGTCTCAGGTTGGACAGGGTTGGACAGGGTGGTCTCGGGTTGGACAGGGTTGGACAGGGTGGTCTCAGGTTGGACAGGGTTGGACAGGGTGGTCTCAGGTTGGACAACGTGGTCTCAGGTTGGACAGGGTTGGACAGGGTTGGACAGGGTGGTCTCAGGTTGGACAGGGTTGGACAGGGTGGTCTCGGGTTGGACAGGGTGGTCTCGGGTTGGACAGGGTTGGACAGGGTGGTCTCGGGTTGGACAGGGTTGGACAGGGTGGTCTTGGGTTGGACAGGGTTGGACAGGGTGGTCTCAGGTTGGACAGGGTTGGACAGGGTGGTCTCAGGTTGGACAGGGTTGGACAGGGTGGTCTCGGGTTGGACAGGGTTGGACAGGGTGGTCTCAGCTCAGTTCCATGAACCAGCACGACTACTTTACCCTGTCACAAACATTGTCATAAAGCAGAAGAACATACATAATATAGAGCTTTAAATTGTCCAAATAATCCAGCAGCTTCACTGATGTGTCTTGAAAAGACAAAGTGTCCAGTCAGTGAGTCATTCTCTGTCCCCAGAGTGTCTCCTCCTCTGTAGGTTGTTGTTCAGACTTCAAATGTTCATGTAGTGAACACTGATAGGTGACCTTCAGGAGAACAGGGATAATCCACTTTGATTCACGTCCCTGAGGGAGTCAAATGTCAAATGGAGTCCACATGTCCCACAAAACTCTGACCAGTCACAGAACTGCCTGTCAGATGGTACTGATCCAAGAATACAGTGTGAACATGAATCAAACCGCATTAAATGAATGAAGTGGAACAAAATACAGGTATGAATGAAGCTTAGATTTTCCTCTGAGGTTATACCATCTATTCAGTGATTGTGTCGTAATCACAATAGGTTAGGGATATTGTTATTTACATGAGTGATTTTCCTATTTGGACTGAATTTTGCCAGTAGTTGTGTGTCTTGATGCAAAGTCTGCTGATGACACTTTGAGACGACATCTGACTGGCTGCCACCGACCCGGCGGCGCGCTATGGCCGGGTCCGTTAAGTGACGTCGTGTTTTTATGAACTTGGAATGACTCAGTGACAGTAGCAGCTTTTTATAGCCACAGAATGTTGAAGTTGATGCCACATTGAAAAGGGTATGACGTCCACCGAGTCTCTCACAATATCCTGAACTTATTGTGAATAGTGTAGATTGAAAGCCAATCATATCGTGATGCAAGTGAGGAAAAAGAAGATGAGTTTTGTTGTGACTTGTTTCTACAATGTGACCTTTTGACCCTGGACTTGGACAGAGTTTTTCCTTCGGGCTCCTCTGTCCTTCACTCCGACATCACTGTGCTCTAGAACCTAAACTTGACTGGACTTGTTTTTGTCAGTTGAGAGGCGGCGGAGAGACAAGATCAACAACTGGATTGTGACGCTCTCCAAGATAATCCCAGACTGCAGCATGGACAGCACCAAGACTGGAGCAGTAAGAGCCTCTGCAGCTCCACTCACCTTCACTCTTCTTCTTCTTCTTCTTCATGTTCAGTTTAAGTAACACGTCTCCACGTGTCCTCTCCTCCAGAGTAAAGGCGGCATCCTGTCCAAAGCCTGCGACTACATCCACGAGCTCAGGCAAAACAACCAGCGGCTGCAGGAGAGTCTGAAGGAGGTGGAGAGGATACAAGTGGACAACGAGCTGTGTCAACAGCAGGTACGCGCATCACGTCCACACGTCACATCCACGAGACGTCCACGCGTCCCGTCCACGTGTCCACACGTCACATCCACGAGACGTCCACGCGTCCCGTCCACGTGTCCACACGTCACATCCACGAGACGTCCACGCGTCCCGTCCACGTGTCCACACGTCACATCCACGAGACGTCCACGCGTCCCGTCCACGTGTCCACACGTCACATCCACGAGACGTCCACGCGTCCCGTCCACGTGTCCACACGTCATATCCACGAGACATCCACGCGTCCCGTCCATGTGTCCACACGTCACATCCACGAGACGTCCACGCGTCCCGTCCACGTGTCCACACGTCACATCCACGAGACATCCACGCGTCCCGTCCACGTGTCGACACGTCATATCCACGAGACGTCCACGCGTCCCGTCCACGTGTCGACACGTCATATCCACGAGACGTCCACGCGTCCCGTCCACGTGTCCACACGTCGTATCCACGAGACATCCACATGCGACGTCCACACGTCCCGTCCACATGTCCTCACGTCATATCCACATGCGACGTCCACACGTCCCGTCTACGTGTCCACACGTCGTATCCACGAGACATCCACATGCGACGTCCACACGTCCCGTCCACATGTCCTCACGTCATATCCACATGCGACGATACGTCCACGCGTCCCGTCCACGTGTCCACACGTCGTATCCACGAGACATTCACGCGTCCCGTCCACACGTCCACACGTCATATCCACATGCGACGTCCACACGTCCCGTCCACGTCATATCCACACGTGACGTCCACACGTCATATCCACACGTGACGTCCACACGTCCACACGTCATATCCACGAGACATCCATGCGTCCCGTCCACGTGTCCACACGTCATATCCACGCGTCCCGCCCACACGTCCACGTCATATCCACACGCGACGTCCACGCGTCCCGTCCACACGTCATATCCACGAGACGTCCACGCGTCCCGTCCACGCGTCCACACGTCATATCCACACGTGACGTCCGTCTGCACGTGACGAGAAGCTTCTGTGATTCTAATGAAAGGGTTAAAAACGCTCTCAGAGTGAAGATGTTTCTTCAGATTCAGTCACACGTGGGTGGGGGAGGGGAACATTGAAATATCGCAATATTTCATGTGGCGGTAAATCGTTTTTTCAGACACCAAGAATCGATGTATTTTTAAATCATATGGTTTTTAAACTGATGTTAAAATAAAATTTTGTGAAAAGTTTTATTTTTAATTAGAATTTTTATAAATAAATTGATGTTTTAGTCCACTAGATGGTGCTGAGTGCTCACTCTCAATAGAGCTGTTGTGTGAGAATATCGTAATATATGATTTCACAAATATGCAGTAAATCACAATATTGTGAATTCAATATCATGGTAATATCTGATTTTAGCCACTTAACAAAAAAGACTCATGTAATAAAATCTACCTTAGTTTGAGTCTGCGGCATCTTCAGAACATGTTCACGTCTTTATCTCACTGTTAGACAGACTTTTCCAACAGGAAAGTGAAGTTTGTAAACCACTCACTCTCCCACACCAAAGTCCATAGAGAAAATCAGTGATTTTAGCTCACAGGGACACATGGGAGAGTGAGTGGTTTACAAACTTCACTTTCCTGTTGGAAAAGTCTGTCTAACAGTGAGATAAAGACGTGAACACGTTGTGAAGATGCCGCAGACTTAAACTGAGGCAGATTTTACGATGTAGGTTTTAATCCTCCTTTTTGCTTCTTTGTTTTTCAGATTGAGGAGCTGAAGAACGAGAACGCGTTGCTACGAGCTCAGCTGCAGCAGCACGGCATCGAGATGGTTGGAGAGACGCCGCCGCAGTGACGCGGCGACGGAACGAGCGCGAACACACACACACACGGGGACGAGCAGCGGTCGCTCGTGACACGTCGGCCGACGCGGTGGTGGTGGGGGGGGGGGCGAGGCAGCGAGACCGCGAGGACTTTGTTCGTTCTCAAACCTTCACTGGCCGACGAGGCTGTTCTTGACTGTCGATAATTTCAGCTCAGTAGGAACGAAAGATGGAGGCTCCTCCCCCTCGTCACTCACAGACTCTGATGTTTGTCCTTTCATTTCTTCTTTTTTTTTTTTTCTTTCTTAAACTTTGACTTAGTACATGCTTTTATTCTCTTTGTGTTTTTTTGGGTTGTCTTCTTATTAATATTGTTGTTTTTTAGCTGCTTTAATTTATTAGTGCGCATGTTGACAGAAGCCTGGACGGAGACAGTGACCCACACACACACACACACACACACGCACACACACACACACACTGGGCTGACTGATGTAAATATGACGCGTCATGTTTTAATACAGATGTTACAGAATGACGCGGCAGATTCTCGGGGAGTAAACAATCGATAACCTTCATGTCGGCCCTTTGTCTTCATAATCACGATCACATTAATAAACAGGAAGTGGATGAAAATATCACAAGCTTCAGTTGAGGGGAAAAAAAAAACAGTATTGAAGTTGAATTGTTGGGCATTTGCTAAAATAAAGGGATAGTTTGGTTTTTGTTTTTTTTAAAAGCTTGGTTTTTTTATGAAAGAAAGTTAAAAAATCAGAATGGAATTAAGTGGACTTCTGCTGCTGCAGAGGGCCAACAGGGGGCGCTGTGCTCACAGTTCAGTCAGCACCGAGGCTTCATGGTGTGTGTTCCATTTGATTTCAAAAGTCAGGAAAAAGTAAGAAACTTAACTTGTGGTTTATTTAAATTCAAAACAACTGGACAGAAAACACGAGTAAACAAATCAGGATGAAAAAAGTAACGTTCTTCACCTTAACAACAAAAGTGTATCTTCTCCAAAACTACAGTTAAATGCTGTTTGCAAACCTCATGACTGAAAAACTTTTATAAAGTATTTAACCCTTTAAATATCAGGAGTTTTTTCCACTTATGTTAGATTTTTAAATGGACTACAATATAGTTACGAGTTCAGTTTTTGATAACAGTTGTTACCACGGGAACGCGGTGACGTCAGAGATGGAGCACGGCATCAGTCGCTTCCTCACACAAACCACGCTGGTAAAAATAAACCCCGAACTATCCCTTTAAGTGGAAAACTGCGTCCCTTGTTCTTGACGCGTTTCCTTACAGACAGACTCGGTTCCAAACTCAAACTAACCTACATACACTTCAACAACGTTTCACCGGCGTCTCTGCACGTATTAAAACCCCCCCCACTCTTCATTTCAAGCTGTTTGCTCTATTTTGGTCCTGAGAGAGAGAGAGAGAGAGCGAGCGAGCACCACTCGCTCTCTCTCTCTCTGAGGCTGAGCTCGTCCCGACGGCGTCTGCGTGAAAACGAGGTGGAAATATTTGTGGAAACTTGATCTCGCATCTTTTCTTCTTTCTCAGGCAAAACAGTGACTTCACTACGACTGGCTGTAAACCAAACCAATCTGCCAGTGTTTTCCTTGTTGCTGAATTTGTGCAGGAAAATGATTCGCAGTGAAAATCAGAGAGAGAGAGAGCTCCAGCACAAACGTGCACTTGTGCCTGACACCAGACTCGCCTGAGTGAACAGCTCTGCACCAAAATAACTAAAAACACCGAGTAAGAAAGGACATATTCAGTAAAACCAGTCAGCCAGTGTGTTTGTCTTTGGTCTGTTTTATTGTGTGTAATCGTCACAAATGGGTCACAACTATTTATTGTTTGATATGTTTTCTGTTGCTAAATTTCTCCTCGTAAAGAACAAACACACACGAGAACCAAACGAGACGACAGTTCCCATGATTCTGTGCTGCTGCTTTTGCTGGAGTTTGGATTACAGGACCCCCTAGTGGCAGCAATTACATACTGTGCGTTTAAGTCTACGATGTCTTCAGAACATGTTGACGTCTTTATCTCACTGTTAGACAGACTTTTCCAACAGGAAACTGAAGTTTGTAAACCACTCACTCTCCCACACCAAAGTCCATAGAGAAAATCAGTGATTTTAGCTCACAGGGACACAGGAGCTGCTGGTCTACTGCTGCCTCGTGTGGTCACTTTGTGTCACTGAAGTAAATTTAAATTAAGATTTTCAAATGCTGAATTGATAAAATAAGACATTTGAACTTAGTGATGGAGGCAGCAGTGGATCAACAACTCCTGTGTCCCTGTGA
>JAFBJR010000011.1:88676-112964 GCA_016785285.1 Brachirus orientalis
TGAACATGTTCTGAAGACACTGTAGACTTAAACTGACATAATTTATCAAATGAGCCATTAAGTGGCTGAAATCACTTTCTCCTTTTATTCCATTTATTTCTGACTGTGAACGTTTAAAGCTGTGGTATGGAAGTTTTGATTCTGCTGTAGATTCAGTGAATGATGTTGAAATGACACTTCAGTGAGAAGAAAAAAAAAACATGTTCACACATGGAAGCTTGTTCATGGTTGATTATGTTTTCCCATTCATGTATTTTTCAATGGTAGGAACGAGAAAAAAAAAAAAACTTGCTTCCTGTCTGTAGCAGCCTCACTGTTCTCAGGTTCAATAGTAAAATAAATCACCTTTTACAATAAAAAGAAAAATAAAACTTTCACAAACTAAGAAACTTAACTTGGCGTTTGGTTGTGGTTTATTATTTTTTAAATTTAAAACAACGGAACAGAAAACAAAAGTAAACAAATCAGGACTTTTTTTTTTTTAAACGGTAACA
Source organism: Brachirus orientalis (assembly GCA_016785285.1). Lineage (NCBI taxonomy): Eukaryota > Metazoa > Chordata > Actinopteri > Pleuronectiformes > Soleidae > Brachirus > Brachirus orientalis. Next base: position 89,171 of record JAFBJR010000011.1, read on the forward strand.
TTCATCACCTTAAGAACAAAAATGTATCGTCCCTAAAACTACAGTTAAATACTGTTTATTGTGACCAACATCAAACCTCATGACTGAAAAACTTTTATAAAATATTTAACCCTTTAAATATCGGGGGTTTTTTAAAACTTAAAAAAAAAGCTACATTTTTAATGGACTACAATATATTTTCTCTGAGTGACGTCACATCCTGGGATTTAACACTAATCAGCAGCAACAACGATTTTTGTGTCGAGTCAATTTAAAAACATAAAAACTACACACTCAACGCCTTGAGTGAAAAAATGTCCCATTTGTAAAAACGGAACTGTTATTTTTCACTCGAAACCAAACTGTTTTTAGATTCACGTTTGTTCTTTTCTGAAAAGGCGGATAGAAACACTGCCACCTGCTGGATCACCAGGACCATTCCATCTGCCAAAGCTAATGTTGATGTTTTAAAAAGATAAACATAAGGGTGAGCGGATGAATTCTAATGACAAGGAGATGAAAATAAATGGGCTTTTATTGGGTTTCAATGGGAACAGTTTTTGCACTTAAGGTGACAAACGTAACTATTTGTTTTACACAGACGTTAGCCGTGTCTTAGCAACAAAAGTCCAAAGTTTTAAATATTAGAAAATGTCTAATTTTATGCCATATGTAAATTTACAAAGATATTTAAAACTTTTGTTACATCAGTGATGTTTTTTGTAATATTTGTAAATGTTTTATATCGTGTAACACTAATGTATATGTAAAGTTAGTATTTTTGTAAAACTAAAACATTTTGTAAACGTTTTTGGTCACATAAAAAATGTCTTATAAGTTTATAGTTCATACTTTTTTAAGGTTAATTGATTTTAGTTGTTTGGGCCATAAAATGTCAGAAAACATTGATCAGTGTTTGTCAAACTGAAATGATGATTTTCTCAAATGTCTTATTTTTGTCCACAAATTAAAATGTTTTCAGTTTGAATGATTTGTTATTTGGAGCAAAGAAACCAGAAAATCTTCACATTTAAGAAGCTGGAAAATCACAGAAACCTGCTTTAATTATTCATTAAAACTACTTACACTGATTTATAACTAGTTGGTGATTAATTTCGTAATTGGTTAATTGTTGCAGCCCTAATGGTTGATGAAAAGTTTCATTAATGTATATATTTTTATAAAATCTTTAGGCTTCCTGATCTAAAAAGCACATTAAAGCAGATGATTTGGAGGATTACTGCAGTGAATTGGGATTATTGTGGTCAGATTAATGAAGCCAGCTAGTGTTTGTCAACAGCAAAGCTCAGCAGACGGACGGACGGACGGACGGACGGACGGACGGACGGGCGTCTGAGTGTCTGTGTCTCTGTTTGAAGAAGCTGATCTCTGATCTCATGTCCCACTCTGACGAGAACACGGACGTTTTTCCACCACAAACATGGAAACGGTCTTTGGACACGGTCGTGCAGAGACCAAACTCTTACGCCACGTGTTCGTTCACACGTTCACACGTTCACACGTTCATCCAGAGTTTGTTTACAAGAGAAGAAGAAGCAGCAGCAGAGAATCGTTTCTGTGACGACCAACACATTGTTCACTGCTCTACACTGTAAAAACACGTTCATCTAGTTTTTCTTGGCTTTAAGCTAATTTTGCTCGGCTAGAAAATGTAAAAGTAGCTCGTAAATTTCCGTCAAAACGGGACAAAAATTTAAGAAAGTTGTTCTGATCACATGTCATTTTTACTTCTCCTTCATTTGATTCCCCTGAAGTTGTAATGTAACTTTATTTATAACGCACTTTAAAACAACAAAGTTGACACAAAGTGCTAACAATATAAAACGTTGGACTAAAAATAACGAATGAATGAAAATATAAAACACGTTTAAAATATAATAAAATACTAATAAAACATTAAAAATTTTATAACAAAGAATAAAATCAAATAAAAGTCAGCATCTTGAGCTGTGCCAAAGGAAAGAGTTTATTCCTTCGTTTTCCTGTTTCTGTCTGTGACCGTGAATCTGTAGGTCTGTATTTAACATCAACTTAAGCTTTAATATCTTATTAAGACAAAGTTTAAAAAGAATTCTTAATTTGATTTTTTTTCCAGTGCATCACTTGCTTGACAAGATCTTTTTTTTTTCCTTTTAGGAAAAAAATAATAAAAAATGAAGTTTATTTTACATTCTTGAAAAAGGGAGTTTTTACACAATAGTTTCATAAACAAAAACCTGCACACTCATTTTTGTGTAATGTCTCTTTAAAAAACAAACAAACAAAAAACTACAAACATCTGAAGTAAAAAATGTTCCATTACTTATAGACGGAGTTTTATTTTGAAATAGTCACAGGACAGGAAGTGTTTCAGTGAGGTCACATTTATGGCTAAAATTAAATGTATTTTTACAGCATTTTTACTTTTAAAAAGGTAAATGTTGCGTATGAAGATTCACTGATGATTATTTCTTTAAAAACTTTTATTTGTGGCCGTTAATTTGCTTGATTTATGTCAATTACTGAATGTTTGACTTCTGGCAAACGATGGTGAACAACCCAAGAGACGTTTGTGTCCATGTCCCTGGTCTTCCTCATGTTGTGGGGACCTAAATGTGTCTCCACACTCACATTATGGGGACTTGTCTTCCTTATGGGGACAAAAATCAAGTCCCCATAACGTAAATGACTCCATTTTAAGATTCCAGGCAAAAACATGGACTCAGACATAAACCACGCTTTCAAATCCATTAACTGTTGTCAAAAATAAAATTTGACTGAACCAATTTTAATCTCTGCATTTTAATAAAGAAAAGATTAAATATAATTTTCCCTAAAACCAATTTGTTTCTCAGAGCAGAAACACTCTCCTCCCTCATTATTACGACTTCAATTAATAGTAAGTGAATTATGAATGAAAGTGACATTACTTTAGTCAAAATAATGTAAAAGTTACAAACAACCATCAGAAATAATCGTTTCATTAAAAAAATAAAATTCTAAAGTTAGTTAAAGTTATAGTTCAGGGTTTTTGGATGAGGTACTGAGCTGTGAGCGCCCCCTGCTGCTGAGAGCCAGCATAACATTCACCAAATACACATTCACATTAAGGCTACGATATTTTAAGAACAAGACAACAATTCCCATGATCCTACACTGTTTTCTGACATCAACTTTTGTCACGTCTTTATCTCACTGTTAGACAGACTTTTCCAACAGGAAAGTGAAGTTTGTAAACCACTCACTCTCCCACACCAAAGTCCATAGAGAAAATCAGTGATTTTAGCTCACAGGGACACAGGAGTTGTTGATCCACTGCTGCCTCCAGCACTGAGTTCAAATGTCTTATTTTGTCAGTTCGGCATTCGAAAATCTTAATTTAAATTTATTTTAGTGACACAAAGTGACCACATGAGGCAGCAGTAGACCAGCAGCTCCTGTGTCCCTGTGATGTAAAATCACTGATTTTCTCTATGGACTTTGGTGTGGGAGAGTGAGTGGTTTACAAAGGTTGACCTGTGTGCAGGCAAATGAAAGAATACAGAGTTCAGTTCTGAATCATTAGGTTTGAGTGAAAAACTTACAGAAGAAGATGGTGATAAAAAGGCTGGAAGCTGCAGATTTCCACATGAAGATCTGAGTGAGTGAAGCAGGAAGTGAAGGTCAGCTGGACACAGGTGAACGTCATTGACAAACGACGAACAACAGGAAGTAAATCTACCTGAGAGGAGACAAGCACAAATACAAAATAAAACAGGAAGTAAAGGCAATAGAAGACAAATGGGGGGGGGGGGGCTACAGAATAAAACAGCAGAACAGAAATAAACATGCAAAAAACAAAATGGCTGACAAGAACAGAAACACTAAAACTAACATTACACAGTCAAAGTCACTCCGACTTTTTCCAAGAGCATCAGGAAACTATGGTGGCCTTCACAGACCAGAAAGGATGACATTGTGCAGCCATTCTCCGTTTACGTAAACATGCTGGTTTGTCTGTTCAGGCTGCTGTAGAAACATGACAGCACAAAATGGTGGCCTCTGTAAAGCAAGGGTCTTACCTACAGTAGATATAAAAACATACCAATGGGTTGTTTATTCCATTTCTGCCAATAAACCCTCTTAAATGTTATAAACTGGACCTTTAACAAAACACTCACCTCATAAAATCTATCTCATTTTAAGTCTATGACATCTTCAGAACACGTTCACGTCTTTATCTCACTGTTAGACAGACTTTTCCAACAGGAAAGTGAAGTTTGTAAACCACTCACTCTCCCACACCAAAGTCCATAGAGAAAATCACTGATTTTACATCACAGAGACACAGGAGCTGTTGATCCACTGCTGCCTCCATCAGTAAATTCAAATGTCTTATTTTGTCACTTCAGTGTTTGAAAATCTTAATTTAGGTTTATTTCAGTAACACAAAGTGACCACACGAGGCAGCAGTAGACCAGCAGCTCCTGTGTCCCTGTGAGCTTAAATCACTGATTTTCTCTATGGACTTTGGTGTGGGAGAGTGAGTGGTTTACAAACTTCACTTTCCTGTTGGAAAAGTCTGTCTAACAGTGAGATAAAGATGTGAACATGTTCTGAAGATACTGTAGACTTAGACTGACATAGATTACTACTTCTAGCTGAAAGATTTCAGGATCCAAGGAAATAACCTACATAGTAGTGACTTGGATGTTAAAACATTCAACATTTTCTTTAAAACAATGATTAATTATTGATTAAGGTTAATTATAAGCAACATTGGTGGTGGTTTTTATTATTTCTCTGACCAGTTTCTCTCAAATTAGTTTAGTCAAACTGTTTTTACCCACAATATTCAACATAATGTATAATTTTTGACTTCTGAGTTTTCTGTCCTTTGTCATAGACACAAAACATTGTTACTAAATTCGTGCTCTTAAGGTGAATAAATTAATTTATTTATTTACCTTAATTTACTTTTTTCAAATAAAAAAAAACAAATTTGATGAAATTAAACAAAATAAGTGAATTAAAACTTTTCACATGTTCCTCCATGTCCCCACCTTTAATCATTTGCTGCTGTAAAGACTGTACAGTCTAATCTAATCTAATCTAATCTAATCTAATCTAATCTAATCTAATCTAATCTAATCTAATCTAATCTAATCTAATCTGTATCTACAACAGAAAATAACTGTGAATGTGATTATCCCTTTAAGCCAGTCCTTGTTTTAATGGTTGGTCCAGAATTAGAACACGCACCAATAAGTGACAGTGAGTTTGATGCCTCTGAGTAACGAGCGATTGGGTGCCTTGCTCAACAGCACCCCAGCCCTTCATCCAGGGATAAGAACCAGCAACCCTCCGGTTAAAAGCCCAAGTGACTACTCTAAATACACGAGTGCATCATAACTTTATTTATAACAAATAAACAAACAGAAAGTCTGATTTTCGCATTTAGTCCAGTAACTTGCAATGTTTCTGTCATATTTTATCAAACGCTGTGTAACAAAGATAATATGTTACATTAAAATGCAAAACACAGTTGATTCAAATGTAAAAATATGTATAAATCTCATTAGTTTCATGATCTATACAGTGTCAGACTCAGACCAGCAGGAGGCAGCGTAGACACACTTTTTGTTTTAAATCTGTCAGGACTCAGTTCACTCTTCGGTGTGAGGTCATTCTGCTGACAGGACAGGAAGTTCCTACTGTCCACTTCCTGTTCTCCTGAGTGATGGGAGTGAAGGCGATCAGATGAAAAGATCCAGAGGTTCACACAGACTTTCTGCTCGGCGATTCTGACGCCGCCTCCTGAAAGGAAGCCAAGATTTAAAGGGATAGATCAGTTTTTTAAGGGCTGTCATCCACAACTCAAAACAAAAAAGCTAATAAAATCTATGTCAGTTTAGATCTACGATATCTCCAGAATGCGTTCACGTCTTTATGTCACTGTTAGACAGACTTTTCCAACAGGAAAGTGAAGTTTGTGAACCACTCACTCTCCCACACCAAAGTCCATAGAGAAAATCAGTGATTTTAGCTCACAGGGACACAGGAGCTGCTGGTCTACTGCTGCCTCGTGTGGTCACTTTGTGTCACTGAAATAAACCTAAATTAAGATTTTCAAACACTGAAGTGACAAAATCAGACCACACGAGGCAGCAGTAGACCAGCAGCTCCTGTGTCCCTGTGAGCTAAAATCACTGGTTTTCTCTATGGACTTTGGTGTGGGAGAGTGAGTGGGAGCAGCAAAGTTGTGTTGTGCCTTGTTATCCATGTGCAGTGACACCTGCTGGTTATCTCGATAAACTAACTCCCAGTTCATGAAAACACAGAAAAATCTACATTTACTATCTTCATTTTTTTTTTTTTTTTTGATAAATCGGTTTAAACTTGCGACACATTTTAATAGAAACTTTGCTACTGTTTCATGCTGATATGACTTCAGGGTATTTTTACGTAGCTGACACACTCCGACGTGGAAACGCACACCAGATCAGGGTAAAGTGTTTCAAGCTGCACCGTGGTTCCCAGGAGAGGCAACATCTTTGTGTTTGTTCACGTCTTGTGAAGTTAAAGTTTATAGCCTTTTAAACTGTGTCAGGTCACATCAGCGTATGCTTTTTTGGCCTGTGACAACATTAGTGTGTGTGTGTGTGTGTGTGTGCGCGTGTGTGTGTGTGTCTGTACCGCCACAGTAGAAAAGCCAGAACTCCAACAATCATCAGCAGGAGGACGAGGCACACGACAGCTGCTGTCGTCCCTCTGCCTTCTGTCTCACAAGGATCTGATGAGAAAGAAAAAGACCACAGTGTGACGCAGGGAAGATAAAGACCACACACACACACACACACACACACCCACGCGTGCACACACACACGTGCACACACACACGCACACACACAGAAACAAGTCTGCACAGTCACTGAAGGACCTTCACCAGTCACTGTCAGAAGATACAAACTGCATCTGTCTCACATCTTCAGCAGCAGCAGTGCTATGTTGACCACGAGTGACCACATGTAAAGGGACAGTTCAGGCTTTTTAAGATATGGTTGTATGAGCTACTGACACGGGCCTCCGTGAAAACATGGCTGCCAGTGAGGACACAAGAAAAAAACTGATTATAACTAAAGACTCAGCTCATAAAAACTATGTCATTTTAAGTCTACGATATCTTCAGAATATGTTCACGTCTTTATGTCACTGTTAGACAGACTTTTCCAACAGGAAACTGAGGTTTGTAAACCACTCACTCTCCCACACCAAAGTCCATAGAGAAAATCAGTGATTTTAGCTCACAGCACACAGGAGTTGTTGATCCACTGCTGCCTCCATCACTAAGTTCAAATGTCTTATTTTGTGAATTCACCTTTTGTAATTCTTTGTTTAGATTGACCTCAGCGACACAAAGTGACCACACGAGGCAGCAGTAGACCAGCAGCTCCTGTGTCCCTGTGAGCTAAAATCACTGATTTTCTCTATGGACTTTGGTGTGGGAGAGTGAGTCTGTCCAATATGTAGATGTAGATTTAATTAACTAAAATTTGCTTTTCCTTGTGGCAGCCATGTTTTCACAGCAGCTGACTACACTTCACAAAAAAGTTGAACTATCCCTTCAATATCACTAATTTTCTCTATTTCTCACATGGATTTGTGCAGCGCTAAGTTAAAAACGTTGTATCATCTTCACAGGCAGCTGTGACAGTGTTACCTGCGGTGTAGGTGGCAGAACTGTAGCCCAGCTTGTTGCTGACCATACAAGTGAAGTGACCACAAACAGGGCTCATGGTCACAGTTAATTGTGTCCCGTCTTTGGAGACTCTTCCTACAGTGGCGGTGATGGGGGCTCTGTCATGGAGCCAGCTGAAGTGAGGGTCTGTCCCCCAGGCCTCGCCACAAACCAGCGACGAGTGAGACACGTTGATGCTGACGGAGACGTGGTGGACGGCCTCTGGACAAACACAAGAACATGCGCGAGGGTAAATATGGAAGAAAATAAATACATCTCCTGCTTGGGAAAAGGCAGTTGTGTGGATCTATGACTGTCCATGGCAAAGAATCCTGAGATGTTGAAAGGAAAAGTAAAGGGATCTTGAAGTGTCATTGTATGAGATACTGACACACAGTCACGGCTGACATTTAAAAAACAGATTTCATTTTAAGTCTACAACATCTTCAGAACATGTTCATGTCTTTATCTCACTGTTAGACAGACTTTTCCAACAGGAAAGTCAAGTTTGTAAACCTCTCACTCTCCCACACCAAAGTCCATAGAGAAAATCAGTGATTTAACATCACAGGGACACAGGAGTTGTTGATCCACTGCTGCCTCCATCACTAAGTTCAAATGTCTTATTTTGTCACTTCGGCATTTAAAAAACTTAATTTATATTCAAGTCAGTGACACAAAGTGACCACACGAGGCAGCAGTAGACCAGCAGCTCCTGTGTCCCTGTGAGCTAAAATCACTGATTTTCTCTATGGACTTTGGTGTGATGTGCTCAAAATGAGATTTTAGCCACATAACAAAAGACTCTGCTAATAAACGTTTCAGTGTCGCTCTCACGTTTTAAAACTGAAGTTTGTAAACCACTCACTCTCCCACACCAAAGTCCATAGAGAAAACCAGTGATTTTAGCTCACAGGGACACAGGAGCTGCTGGTCTACTGCTGCCTCGTGTGGTCACTTTGTGTCACTGACTTGAATATAAATTAAGAATTTCAAAAGCCGAATTGACAAAATAAGACATTTGAACTCACTGATGGAGGCAGCAGTGGATCAACAGCTCCTGTGTCCCTGTGATGTAAAATCAATGATTGTCTCTATGGACTTTGGTGTGGGAGAGTGATTACTCGATCTCGTCTTCTATTTTAGCAGCATTGATTTGTCATCAAGAATTCGTCCTCATACAATCCAGTCTCCATGGTTACCATCTTCTTTGTTAACAAGAGTGGGGCACCAACTGGACAGCACAGTGTTGTGTCATGGACATGAGTAAATTAGGAAAGTTGGACCCTGGAGAACATGTGTCCACATGTGGACGTATGAAGTATGACACTGGCCTTAAACACTGGACCTTTGACCTCAGATTGACAGTCACATGACTGACTCAGCATCATACTGTACCATATTCCCTGACGACGCAGTGGGCAGTGGTGGTGGCTCCGGTCCGGTCGGTCACGGTCACAGCGTACACGCCGCCGTCCGCTCGGTCGTAGCCGCTGACCTGCAGCGTCGTCTCCTGCTGCTCCACGCTCGCTCGCACGTTTGGTCTGGAACCTGCACACGTGAAACTTTTCCCAGGACACGAGGCCAGGGTCGCTCTCCCGGGAGCCGCTCCGCTCTCAGGCTCCCGTTCCCATGTTACCATGGAGACCTCCTCCAGGGGCCCCTGCTGGATCCGGGCTCTCAGAAGCAGAGTGGACCCCGGGATGACGTGCACCGGCTCGTCGTTGATGACGTGCACCGACAGACTCTGGAGCTGACGTGACACTGAGGACACAGATGTTTGTCACTGAACCACCGTCGTCTCTTCGCTGAACACGGACAAAAACACGCTAGTTATGTTTTCACTCTTGTATTTCATCTCTTTTATTTTTTATAGCATTTGTCGTGTGGCTGATAATCAAAGTTCACAATCAAAAAGTCCACTGACCACCAAAAGTGCAAACTTTATTCCTCCCTACGTCCTACCTTTCTTCCTTCTACCCTCCTACCTAGAACTTACCTTCATACTTGCCGCCTACCTCCCTTCCTACAGTACCTACCTTATTACTGACCGACTTTCCTATTAACTAACTACCACCGAGCTACTTACCTTCCTCTTTTCTACCTAGCTCCCTACTCCCCTACCTTCCTACTACCAACATACTCCTTTCCCTACCTCATTTGCTACCTACCCTACAATTTACTAACTAGTGCCTACTTACGTCCTGCCTCCTTCCCTCTTGTTACGGCCGCTGGCCAATAGGGGGCTGGTGTCCATATAATACTTAGATATGCAAAATGAGTCTGTTTGGTTCCTCTTCTGCCATTGGACTGAGTGGGCGGAGTTGCAGGTGGACCGGACAGGGATTGGCGAGGCCGCCGAACCTCCTGGCGTTCCAGCCCAAACAGGAAGTGACAAGAAGCCGCCTCACAAGACGCTGAGTGGCATTTAATGTTGAAAAGGTTGGGCACAGGTTTTACTGGGACAACTCTTTACTAGTGACCTACCTTCCTTCTTGCTACCTAGTGACCTCCCCTCCTACTGATTACCTCATTTCCTACCTACTTGTTACCATCCTACCTAGACACAAAGTGTTTCATACTCAGAAACCAGGTGCAGGATGTTTATTGTCATATGTGCAGTAATAAAAGACACATCGTGAGTGTTGACCTTTGACCTTGTTACCTTGTTTGCTCACAGAGGGAAGTAAATATTCAATCAAACAGTGGTTTAATGCTCTCATCATGCTTTATGAATATGCGTAGCTGTTTTCTGTCAAACAAAGTCAAACCATGATTTATCGCGTGCGGCTGAGTCTAATGTGAAATTCGTCCGGATCGTGTCAGTATTTTCGAATCAATGTCAGAACAACACAGGACCTGTAATTCTGTGAGGCCTCGGTGTGAGCACCATTAATCATGTGTCTTTACGTCTCAGGCAACAGATTTTTGGTCCTTTTACTTTGCATTTGTTTTCTTCTCTGCACTGTTAGAGAATGAAACAATAAGTTTAGCGTTTTTGAATTCAATTCAAGGCAACACTCTGCGGCTTTTATTTCGCTTAAAATAACAGCCTTTGAATTATGTTGTTACGGTTCACTGACATGAAAGGACAATGGAGCCTCTTTCCTTCTCAGTCTCCACCTGAACCTCTGTGACAAGAGTTTCACACTGCCAGAATCAGGCCAGGGCTTTTCAAAAGAAAAGTTTAACTCAGGTTTAGTTAAAAAAAATAATAACGTAGAAGTTATCAGAAATGAGCTTTTATTGTGGAAAGTTTGCTACAACCGCAGCACATTCAGCAAAGGAGACTAATAATAAAAACTCGTACATTTTATTTATAATGCACTTTACATTCATATAAATAAATAACACAGTGTTGCTTTAACTATTTAATAGCAATAGTCCAAGTTTTTTTTTAAGTGTAGTCCTATGAGGAATTGATAAGATCAGTGTTGCCTGATCTATGAGCGCCACCTGCTGGGCTGCTCAGTGAAAATATGGTAGAGACAAAAAAAAACTGATTTAAGCTACTTAATCTGTGTCACTTTAAATCGTAGAACATGTTCACGTCTTTATCTCACTGTTAGACAGACTTTTCCAACAGGAAAGTGAAGTTTGTAAACCACTCACTCTCCCACACCAAAGTCCATAGAGAAAATCAGTGATTTTAGCTCACAGGGACACAGGAGTTGTTGATCCACTGCTGCCTCCATCACTAAGTTCAAATGTCTTATTTTCTTAATTCGGCATTTAAAATATTTCATTTAGATTTACTTCAGTGACACAAAGTGACCACACGAGGCAGCAGTAGACCAGCAGCTCCTGTGTCCCTGTGAGCTAAAATCACTGGTTTTCTCTATGGACTTTGGTGTGGGAGAGTGAGTGGTTTACAAACTTCACTTTCCTGTTGGAAAAATGTAGATTTTCTGAGTCGAGTCTTTTTTTTAGTGACTAAAATCACTTTTTTCCTTTTGTCCTTGCTCACAGCCATGTTTTCAGTGGGAGTTCTCAGTGACAAAATCTGTCCTCACAGCTTGTCAGTCTTTCATATAAACCACACAAAGAGTCTTCATTTCATTTTTTTTTCTAAAAAAGAAATTATTAAGATAGGGTCAAAAAGGGCCTTTTTTTTTTACTTACTCTGAAGAAGCAGCAGGACGACTCTGCAGCACAAGACATGCTGTCGACCCATCACACCTGCTGATGTAGAGAGAAAACAGAGGGTGGAATTTGTCCATGAACAACTTCACAACATTTCCTTTAAAGTCCTGAAGCAGCAGCAGCAGCAGCAGCAGCAGCAGCAGCAGTGGAGGAAACCACAGCAGGAACAATAACACCACCTCCAAAGGAAATGTGGAATTAAAAAGTGAAAAAAACAACAACAATTAAAGCAGCTTGTTCTTCTATTAAAAAGTTTTTTTTTCCTTAAATTAGTTTGAGAAGTTTCCACAGATAGTGACAGTAATTATTATTTAAACAGGACAGTTGCTGACAAAATTAGAACACGAGCCTGGAATCCAACCGTGCTGTTCTACCTTTAAAGTTATCCCGGTTTTAAAAACCCTCCTCACGTTTGTTCTCCACTTCCCGTTCACTTTCTCCGAGGTTAAAGGTGCCGAGCAGTTCACTCTCTGAGCAGATTTATGACCCAAAATAAAACAATATCTTCAGAGTCGCTGCCATTTCATGGTGGGAAAAGTTGGAGCAGAGAAGTGCAGTCAAATCTTCTCGTCTAACCTCTGGCCTTTTCTTTATTTCTCTCTCTGTCTCTCTCTCTGTCTCTCTCTCTCTCTGTCTCTCTCTCTCTCTCTGTGTCTCTCTCTCTCTGTCTCTGTCTGTCTCTCTGTCTCTGTCTCTGTTCGTCACGTCCAGTCCTTATTTTCAGTCATTTCCTCCTCCACCCTCTGACCACCCTCTGTTTCCTGTACAGTACAAACCTCTTTATCTCCGCTTTGCTTTGTGTTTTTTCAATTAAATAATAGGAATTTCCATTGTACCACACACACACACACACACACACACACACACACACACACACACACACACACATCCTCATAGCTCATTTTGGAGGATTTTCACACAACTGTGTTGTTTATGGAAACAGAGAGAAAAGTAGTTTCTTTTTTTTTTTTTAAAGAAAACAATGTGACAATGTTGGACCTCGGTCTTTTGTGCTGCAGTCGTTTTATCTCATCAAACACATGAATCACTCTATTCCTTTTACATTTTTATTTTTAAAAATTATTCTCCGTTTGCATCCAACTGATGCACAGACATGGGGATGTGTTTTAGGATTTTTATTCTCAGTCCTCAGTGAGATTTAAGTCAGGCACAAAAACAGCCACAAAAATACACCTCATTATTTGGCAGTCAGTTTGTTGGTGGATGTATAAACAGCTCACTATTTGGCAGTCAGTCTCTTGGAGGCCATAGAAACAGATCACTATTTGGCAGTCAGTCTCTTGTCAGTGTATTGGTGGGTGTTCAGAACAGCTCACTATTTGGCAGTCATTCTCTTGGAGGACATAGAAACAGCTCACTATTTGGCAGTCAGTTTGTTGGTGGATGTATAAACAGCTCACTATTTGGCAGTCAGTCTCTTGTCAGTGTATTGGTGGGTGTTCAGAACAGCTCACTATTTGGCAGTCAGTCTCTTGAAGGATATAAAGAACAGCTCACTATTTGGCAGTCAGTCTATTGGTGGATGTTTAGAACAGCTCACTATTTGGCAGTCAGTCTCTTGGAGGCCATAGAAACAGATCACTATTTGGCAGTCAGTCTCTTGTCAGTGTATTGGTGGGTGTTCAGAACAGCTCACTATTTGGCAGTCATTCTCTTGGAGGATATAGAAACAGCTCACTATTTGGCAGTCAGTCTCTTGGAGGATATAGAAACAGCTCACTATTTGGCAGTCAGTCTCTTGTCAGTGTATTGGTGGGTGTTCAGAACAGCTCACTATTTGCAGTCAGTCTCTTGAAGGATATAAAGAACAGCTCACTATTTAGCAGTCAGTCTATTGGTGGATGTTTAGAACAGGTCACTATTTGGCAGTCAGTCTCTTGGAGGCCATAGTAACAGCTCACTATTTGGCAGTCAGTCTCTTGGAGGATATAGAAACAGCTCACTATTTGGCAGTCATTCTCTTGTATATATTGATTCAAACAGTTACAAGAGAAATGAACTTGTTACAGGAGTAATAACGTGAAATTCCCAAACGTCAGAATTCTGAATCATTTTACAGTGAGCTGATTCAGTGAAGTCGCACTGAAATGGGAGACATGTATTTCTCGACTGTGTTTAAAATGGGATTTAATCCTAAACTGTTAATGAAAACACACAAGAGAAAGCAACAACACTGACTCTGCACACCTTTGTGTCACGCATCAACACAGCGGTTTATTATTTTGCTGAAAATCATCCTGAGGCACAAACATAACGAGTGATTTCAAACTGATTATAAACCTGTTTGTATTTCCACACAGTTTCTGATTAATCATGGGGAAAAAACAGCTGCGGCTCCTGACGCCTACGTTGTCTGCAGAGAAACGCTCTCAGCTGTAATTTACCAGTGGGTGGCGCTGATACATCAGCTGAAAAAAAAACCAACCAGAACAAACAACACCTTTCCCTCCAGCAGATTGTTGATGTCAACATATGCTGCTGTTTTCACATTAAAAAACATCACATTAATCTTTATCATTACAGTGATTATGTCAAACATTATAGATATTACGTATAAATGAAGGACATCAATGTAGTCATACATGTGACACATGTGACTTTGTTCAAATATAGTTTTTTTTTTTTAATCCTTAAGGTTTTCATTAAAGACACTAATGGGAATAATTAACTCACATTTCTTGTTTAAAGGGATTTTCTGTTTTTATATTTTCATTTTATGATCATTTTTATTTATTTTATATACAGAACTATATAATTATACACTTTAAATATATAGTAAGTATAATCAATGTGTCAACCATGGTCCCAATGTCCCAGTGTCCTATTTTCCTAGTGCCTTACAATCCTGGTGTCCTGGTGTCCCAGAGTCTTGGTGTCTGAGTGTTCCCAGTATATTTGTGTCCCAATGTCCTAGTGTCTGAGTGTCTTAATATCCTGGTGTCCTATTGTCCCAATGTCCCAGTGTCCCAGTGTCCCAATGTCCCAGTGTCCCAGTGTCTTAATATCCTGGTGTCCTAGTGTCCCAATGTCCTAGTGTCTGAGTGTCTTAATATCCTGGTGTCCTATTGTCCCAATGTCCCAGTGTCTTAATATCCTGGTGTCCTAGTGTCCCAATGTCCCAGTGTCCCAGTGTCTTAATATCCTGGTGTCCTATTGTCCCAATGTCCCAGTGTCTTAATATCCTGTTGTCCTAGTGTCCCAATGTACCAGTGTCCAAGTGTCTTAATATCCTGGTGTCCTAGTGTCCCAATGTCCCAGTGTCTTAATATCCTGGTGTCCTAGTGTCCCAATGTCCCAGTGTCTTAATATCCTGGTGTCCTATTGTCCCAATGTCCCAGTGTCTTAATATCCTGGTGTCCCAATGTCCCAGTGTCCAAGTGTCTTAATATCCTGGTGTCCTAGTGTCCCAATGTCCCAGTGTCCAAGTGTCTTAATATCCTGGTGTCCTAGTGTCTCAATGTCCCAATGTCTTAATATCCTGGTGTCCTAGTGTCCCAATGTCCCAGTGTCCCAGTGTCTTAATATCCTGGTGTCCTAGTGTCTCAATGTCCCACTGTCTTAATATCCTGGTGTCCTAGTGTCCCAATGTCCCAGTGTCTTAATATCCTGGTGTCCTAGTGTCCCAATGTCCCAGCGTCCAAGTGTCCAAGTGTCTTAATATCCTGGTGTCCTAGTGTCCCAATGTCCCAGTGTCCAAGTGTCTTAATATCCTGGTGTCCTAGTGTCCCAATGTCCCAGTGTCCAAGTGTCTTAATATCCTGGTGTCCTAGTGTCTCAATGTCCCAGTGTCTTAATATCCTGGTGTCCTAGTGTCCCAATGTCCCAGTGTCCTTATATCCTTGTGTCCAAGTGTCTTAATATCCTGGTGTCCTTTTGTCCCAATGTCCCAGTGTCTTAATATCCTGGTGTCCTAGTGTCCCAATGTCCCCGTGTCCTGGTGTCCCAGTATCCAAGTGTCTCAATGTCCTAGTCTCCCAGTGTCCTAATGTCTTAGTGTCCCAATGTCCTACTGTCCCAGTGTTGTAGTGTCCAAGTGTCCCTGTGCTAATGTCCTGTCTTGTAGAGTCTTGTTGTTCTAGTGTCCCGGTGTCCTTTTGTCCCAGTGCACCAGTATCCTAATATCCTGGTGTTCCAGGGTCTTGCTGTCCTCACGTCCCAGTGTCTCAATGTCCCAATATCCTACTGTCTTGCGTTGTAGCGTTCCAGTGCTAAAGTGTCCCAGTAGCCTACTGTCCTGGTGTCCACAGACTGTGTCCACATGTCACTGAGCTTATAGTTCTGTCCCACAGTGTGTTGGTGCCCTCTGCTGGTCATTTTCAACAGTTTAGAGTTATAGGAAAGCAAGATATTTGACAAACACACTTAAACAAACCCGAACTGTCCCTTTAAGAACATCTGCTGCTGCTGCTGCTGCTGCTGCTGCTGCTGCTGCTGCTGCTGCTGCTGCTGCTGCTGCTGCTGCTGCTGCTGCTGCTGCGGCCCCTTTAAGAGAACAGGTGTGTCAGGTGAGGACAGGTGACGGTGGAGAAACCGGAAGTGGAGACGTCGGTGAACAAGTCCGTTCAAACATGAACGTGACGGAAAGAAGAAAAGAAGAGAGAGAAAAAGAAGAAGAAGAAGAAAAAAGAAGGAGGTGAGTTTTATTGTTGTCTGTTAAAAACGGAAGTGAAGCGCGTGCGTATGTGTGTGTGTGTGTGTATGTGTGTGTGTGTGTGTGTGTGTGTGTGTGTGTGTGTGTGTGTGTTTTGTCAGACTCAGGATTATTGTGAGTCTGTCAAACGTCTCTGAGTTTAAAACAGCGCCATAGAAATAAAATTTATTATTATTATTATTATTATTATTATTATTATTATTATAATACATTCATAAATAGTGTATTTTCCTGTGCAGAGACTCCAGACTGAAGACATGAGACAACGTTTGATTCTTACTAGTCTGACTGTGACAGCAGGTAAACACACGCACACACACACACACACACACACACACACACACACACACACACACACACACACACACACACACACACACTCTGGTTTCCATGACTTCAGAGGACATTCCATTGACTTCCATTCATTTCGTGGAGACTTACTCTAACCTAACCCTAACCTCAGCCTAACTTTAAAACATGTCTTCACCTTAAAATGGAGTCATTTACGTTATGGGGACTTGATTTTTGTCCCCATAAGGAAGACAAGTAGTCCCCATAATGTGAGTGTGGAGACACATTTAGGTCCCCACAACACGAGGAAGACCAGCTACACACACACACACACACACACACACACACAGTAAACTTCAGGGCAGGAGTGTAAACTTGTGCAGCCGCATTCCCTTCCGTGCACTCAGTGCTGAATGTGACTCGGTGATGCGTTCACTGACTCCTCCCAAACTCACAAACATTTCTGTTATTGTTCAATTTCATATTCGCCATTTTGTTCTCATATAAACACTTAGGTACAGTGCGAGCAGAAACGTTCACGTGGTTAAATGGATCAGATTGAAACAGCCAGATTAAGACACGGACGCAACATAATCAGATTAAAGGGATAATTCTGCTGTTTTTTTTTTGTTTTGTAAATCCAGGTTTCCATTAAAATGTATCACAAATTAATTGAGAATCTTCTCAGTTAAGAAACTTTCCCACTGACTCTGAAGTAAATATATTATGTTATCATCTATTAGATTGTTTTTTTAATGCCGCCTAATAAATTAAAATGTATTTATAATTATTATTATTGATAATGAAAGTTGATATGATAAAAATATTAAGCTTCTTGTGTGTACAGGCATTTAGTCGTATTATTTTTTGTACATTTCATTGCAAATGTTTACAGCTAATATTTGTTAGAGATGGTTCAATTTCACTTTTTTATTTCCAGTACTGATACTGACATCAGCCTGTTACAGTCATTTTACACACTATAAACTGTTAACGACACTTTTGTGCGAGACACTTCAACAGTGTAATTCTCCATCTGTGAAATAAACATCACTTTTTATTTAAATTAAAATCTTTGGATTACATCACATTTGGCATTTTAATCTTTCCAATATTCGATCCAGGTGTTTTATTTGATACTAAGTATCAAATCGGCTCATCCCTAATATTTATGGCATTATAAATTCAAATGAGAAGCAGAAGCTCATTTTCTTCTTCTTCTTCTTCTTCTTACAACAGTGGAGTCGCCCCCTGGTGGCGAACTGAAGCAGAAGTCATTTTTATATGAAGTCAGTGTGTTAATTGACAGCCAGTAAAGTTTTCCTGCTCCAGTCTTCAGGATAATAACTGTTCATTATAAAGATCTGTTTGTTTTGGAGCAAACAGCTCTTTCTAGAAACACAGGGAGAAAAAAAAAAACAACCAGGCAAAAAAACCCCAAAACTTTTTTACAGCGAGTGTAGGTGAAATCACCTAATATCAGTCAACAGCCACAAAATTAAAATTTAATTGTATGAAAATGCAGCTGATTATTGCTTTAATTATTATCTTTCATGCACAAACAACAAGCCTTAGATAGTGAACAAATTAAAATGCCATTTTCGTCCCGGCTGCTAATTTCCTTTGCCGGTTTTTGCAGCAGCAGAACCTTTTTCATGTTCACGCGCCGACACTGGGATTTGTCTGCGCGTGTGAAGCGGCAGAATGATTTTACGCCGTTGCCGCAGTGACGCTGTAAATACTCCTTATTTATCTTCACACATAAAGTGCAGAGCAGTGAGAGAGTTCGGCGGCTGTGGTCGTGTAATTCTGTTTTTGTCTACAAATACCATAAATGTCATGAAAACAACCAAAGCCAGTGATGCATGAGCTCGACTCCCAACACTTTCAAACACTGTTTGTGGCTCAAAGGGCCCAAGACAATTTCTTCCTCCTGAAGTCGTAAATCATCCGACTGCTCACAAATGTTTAGCTTCATTTTTTTTTTATTTTGTAAATGGAGTCCAGAGTTTTCAATAAGGCTGGTGTTTGTTGGCAACTCATTTTAAATGCGTATTAACATGCGGTTGCAAATGTTTCCAGCACTTTGTAGGTGCAGATATGTGAGATTGATTCAAAACAAACTTAAATGTTCACTTGTTTTTATTACAGGAATACGTTTTGTTTGGGTTTTGCTGCCCCGACAATAAAAATCCGTTCAACACAATAACACGCATACCAACAACATCTTCACAAGCATTGATTCTAATAAAGGCTTTAAAGGGACAGTTCAGGTTATAGATGATGAGTGGTTGTAGCACTGGCTGTCAAGGAAAAAACAGATTTTTAGACAGACTTTTCCAACAGGAAAGTAAAGTTTGTAAACCACTCACTCTCCCACACCAAAGTCCATAGAGAAAATCAGTGATTTTAGCTCACAGGGACACAGGAGTTGTTGATCCACTGCTGCCTCCATCACTAAGTTCAAATGTCTTATTTTGTCACTTCGGCATTTGAAAATCTTAATTTAGATTTACCTCAGTGACACAAAGTGACCACACGAGGCAGCAGTAGACCAGCAGCTCCTGTGTCCCTGTGAGCTAAAATCACAGATTTTCTCTATGGACTTTGGTGTGGAAGAGTGAGTGGTTTACTAACTTCAGTTTCCTGTTGGAAAAGTCTGTCTAACAGTGAGATAAAGATGTGAACATGTTCTTAAGATATCATAGACTTAAACTGATGGAGATTTTATTAGCTGAGTCTTTTGTTATGTGGCTAAAATCTTTCAAACACATCACACCAAAGTCCATAGAGAAAATGAGTGATTTTAGCTCACAGGGACACAGGAGCTGCTGGTCTACTGCTGCCTCGTGTGGTCACTTTGTGTCACTGAGCAAAGGATTCTGAACAAAGGATTTCACACACAGAATTTGCAATATAACTAATTTGAACTTACTGATGGAGGCAGCAGTGGATCAACAACTCCTGTGTGCTGTGATGTAAAATCATTGATTTTCTCTATGGGGTTTGGTTCTTTCAGTCAACTTGTCTTTATGTTTTTATTTCAGTCTTCCTCTCTGTGGACGTACTGGCTCAGGAACAGGTGCAGATCCAGTTCCAGAAAGACCCAGTCCTGGTTCAGACTGGTACCGAGATCGTGTTCACGGTGCTGACCGTGTCTCAGGTCCTGTCCGTGACATGGCAGTACAAAGGAGACGTGACTCTGGGCGTGTGGAGCGGCGGTAACACAGTGATCGATCCGGTGCCACAGTTTGAAGGCAGGGTCACCATCACGGCCACACAGCTCCGGATCGGAGGAGCTCAGCTCCGAGACGCCGGGAATTACTCAGTGACCGTGATCCCAACTTTCTCCACTGGGCTGATCCAGAATTCCAGATCAGTACAGCTGAGGGTTTTTGGTAAGAGATAAGAGTGTGTGTGAGTTCTGTTGTCGTGGGAGGGTTGGCGCAGAAGAGGGCAGTTTTGAGGGAAGAGTTGATTCTAAAGGGATACTTCGGGCTTTTTGAAGTGTGGTTGTATGAGATACTGAGACATAATAAGTGACTCATCGTGTCAAAAAGCATCTTGAGACATGGAGGCTCAACAAAAGATTTGAAATTGTTTGTATTTATATTGAACTTTTCTAGTCTTGATGCTCACTCAAAGCTCACCCACTCATTCACTCACACATTCATACAGTCTTTCATACCTATTCACTCTGTCATCAAGAACAACTTTAGATTAAGTGTTTTGGCCAGGGACACAACGACATGTAGATTAGAGGAGCTGGGAATTGAACCTCAATCAACCGCTTGCTCTACCACTGAGCCACTGTCTCACCTAATAAAGTTTACACAATATCTTCAGAACATGTTCACGTCTTTATGTCACTGTCAGACAGACTTTTCCAACAGGAAAGTGAAGTTTGTAAACAACTCACTCTCCCACACCAAAGTCCATAGAGAAAATCAGTGATTTTACATCACAGAGACACAGGAGTTGTTGATCCACTGCTGCCTCCATCACTAAGTTCAAATGTCTTATTTTGTCAACTCGGCATTTGAAAATCTTAATTTAGGTTTATTTAAGTGATACAAAGTGACCACACGAGGCAGCAGTAGACCAGCAGCTCCTGTGTCCCTGTGAGCTAAAATCACTGATTTTCTCTATGGACTTTGGTGTGGGAGAGTGAGTGGTTTACAAACTCTAGTTTCCTGTTGGAAAAGTCTGTCTAACAGTGAGATAAAGACGTGAACATGTTCTTAAGATATCACAGACTATCCTAGGTTGAACTTTTTGTCACTTTGCTGCGGGAGAGTGAGTGGTTTACAAACCTGTTAATCTGTTTTTCTTTTTTTGTCCCTGCAGGCAGATGTGTTGTCACTATCTTCTGCAGAGGGCAGGGGGCGCTCACAGCTCAGGACAGTTAATACAAACCAGAACTATCAATTTAAAGTAGAACACGGGTCGTAAGGAGACAAGAGGGAGGAATATGGGAGTAAAAGAATCATTCTGGGAGGTGTGATGAAATTAGTGACCCATAGGAGGTGACGCAACATTAATGAAAGAGAAGGAGGTGGTGAAGGTGGAGGCTCAGTGATGATTTATGCTCATCTGAACTCATTTGTCATGCAGCGCTCATGCTCTTGCATGTTTGATATTGTCACAGTGTAAATGTAGCACGTTACATTTACATACACTATTTACATTCATTTATATTCAGGGCTGTAATGGAGCCTGAACAACTGAGAGTCTCTTCATATTGAGTCAAACACCCACACCATCTCTGTTGGTGTCAGCAGCAGCAGCAGCAGCAGCAGCAGCAGCAGCAGCAGCAGCAGCAGCAGCAGCAGCAGCAGCAGCAGCAGCAGCAGCTGAATGATTGAGGCAAAAAGTCTATGATGTTTTGTATAATTTGTTTTTGAAATTCTATGATTTCTAACATACTGTATTTGCGATGTATATGTTATAAGTGAAGGTTCAGGTAAATATTTACATATAGATTAAAAAAAGAGATAGAGTGTGACATCATCAGCGTACACCTCCGCCTCTCTTCTCGTCTCTCTCTGAGATTATTGCCTCTCGCCAACACTCCACTCACTGCGTCTGACCTCTGACCTCTGATTCACCTTCTGGGAATCTTCTCGGCTCTCGCTTGCTTTGACGACAACAAATGATCCTCAGCAGAAACGTCGCGCTCACGTCTTTTGTTGTGAGACTGTTAATCGCATTTTACAGTTATTTTCAGTGAAAACACTCGTTTATCAGACCGTTGAAACGACAAGGTTCAGGCTTAATTCATGAAACCAAATGGGCGGAGCCTCGTGTCTGTGCTCTGTATATTCATCTGCAACTTTTGAAAGTTTACAGAGGAAACTACCGTGGCCTGGAAGTACAAACCATTATTACAAAGTGTGAAATATTTTCACATATCCCAAAAATTAACTTAGAAAGGTTCAAGTAAATTTACATTTTTTGAGAAGCAAAAAAGGATTGTACATTTACACTCTACATGTACAATCTTATATAACAACACTTCCTTTCAACCTGGCTTTCAAAATAAGAGCCACTGACTTTGACTTTTTCCTACTTCTTATATCAGACATTTGCCGTAACTTTATTTGTTAATTCTGTGAAATTAAATAAACATTTTAATCTCCTTTCATGAGCCTCGTCATGGCAGTTTGTTTGTTAAATAGTGTGTGTCTTACTGTCAAATAAAAGACACTGGACTTTTTCCATAAGGACTGTGGCTTTTATTAATTATTTTCAGGATTTGTAATAGTGTTTCTCGTTTTGTAAATTTGTTTTTGAAGTTTTCAACAATTTTTATTCATGTTTTGTAATAATGGTTTGCACTTCCAGGCCACCGTAGGAAATGGTTGAGCTAATGTTGATACATGCCAAAATGTACATTTTATTTTACCGACTTTTGACTGAATCTCAATTTGCATCTCCTTGTTCTTTTTTGCGGTGAAGTGCATCATAACTATGGGTTCACTCATTGTTACTCACTGAATTTAAACACTTGTCTTAATTAGACAAAATGTGGTATTTTTTCATACAATGAGATCAAAACTTAGTGTCTAGATATTTTTTTTTATTAAATTAGATTTAATTTGATTTGATTAGACATTATAGCTCCCACACCGGGGCATTTCACATTGCTACAGCAGCAAAGTAGAACTGAAATATAAAAAGGAAGGGATAGAGATTTAAAAAATGTATATAAACATGTTTTTATGTATGATCTGACTTTGACTCTATAAAATGGTAATTTTTTTAGATGAAAAATAAGAACAATTTCAGACTTTTAAAAACAAGAAAAGCTGTTGTTGACAAATGTTTTGCACAGGACTGTATTATTATTTTAATTTGAACTCATTTGTCTCTCTTGCTGTGATTGAATTGTGTGCTTAAAACACTAGGTAAAAAAATGAAATAGTTCTTGTCTCTTCTTTTTTTTAAATGAAACTTTTATTCTTCCCTCAGATGCAGTGGCCGGTGTGAGTCTCTTTGTTCCCTCGGTGGCGGTGGAGGGTAAAAATGTCTCTCTGAGGTGTCAGTGGACGGCCGGGACAGAGACGTCTGTCCAGTGGGGGCAGAACGGTGAAGCGGTCACTGCTGACTCCAGGATCACCATATCTGCCGACGGCTCTCTGACCATGGACCCGTCCAGACGGGCTGATGCTGGAGAATACACGTGTACCGTCAGTAACCTGGTCAGCGCGCAAACTGCCACGCGGAGTCTGACTGTCTACTGTGAGTTCACATCATCAGACCATGGACCTAAGCTCAACTCAACTTCTCTTCAGAACATGTTCACATCTTTATGTCACTGTTAGACAGACTTTTCCAACAGGAAAGTGAAGTTTGTAAACCACTCACTCTCCCACACCAAAGTCCATAGAGAAAATCAGTGATTTTAGCTCACAGGGACACAGGAGCTGCTGGTCTACTGCTGCCTCGTGTGGTCACTTTGTGTCACTAAAATAAATCTAAATTAAAATTTT
>JAFBJR010000011.1:117172-145863 GCA_016785285.1 Brachirus orientalis
ATTTACCTCAGTGACACAAAGTGACCACACGAGGCAGCAGTAGACCAGCAGCTCCTGTGTCCCTGTGAGCTAAAATCACTGATTTTTTCTATGGATTTTGGTGTGGGAGAGTGAGTCTGTCCAATATGTAGATGTAGATTTAATTAACTAAAATTTGCTGCTGGTCTACTGCTGCCTCGTGTGGTCACTTTGTGTCACTTAAATAATCCTAAATTAAGTTTTTTAAATGCCGAATTCACAAAATAAGTAATTTGAACTTACTGATGGAGGCAGCAGTAGACCAGCAGCTCCTGTGTCCCTGTGAGCTAAAATCACTGATTTTCTCTATGGACTTTGGTGTGGGAGAGTGAGTGGTTTACAAACTTCACTTTCCTGTTGGAAAAGTCTGTCTAACAGTGAGATAAAGACGTGAACATGCTCTTAAGATATCGTAGACTTAAAGTGGCTTTTGTTAAGAGACTAATAGACTGTTTTTTTGTGTGTGTGTCTTTGTGTTTGCTTGCAGCCGTCATTTCACTTTTTATCCTTTTTAGAGGCTTTTTCCACAAATTAGTTTCTGTATTCCATGTCTTTTCTCATTCTCCTCATTCTTTTATTTGCTCCCATTAAGCCTCCAGAGCCACGACCTAATGGTCTAAGGGCACTGGGCCAACGTCCCAACCCCCCCCTCCATCACTCTGACACACACACACACCAGCCTGGTAACTTCTACAGTGTGCCGCATGAAACCCGTGGCAACAGACAGACACTTCAGCCGAACAGCCTTCACAACTCTGACCCACAGAGACACAGCAGTCACACACACACACACGGACGCCTGCACAACGGCATCGACAACCCGGCGTTCACACACACTGAAGCTCGGACCACAAACACACAAGCACAGCAGCCGCAGCAGAACTCTAGCATCCTCATCCAGGCCGGGAACCAGCAGCTGAGCCTGAACACGCTGCCACAAACCGCGCAGCACAGCACCACCGCCACACAATTACCCACAATCCACGTCAACCTCAACTCCTTCTCCAACAGCGCTCCACAGACGCCGCAGGACGCTTCGTATCCTCTTCACAACCCTGTGCAAACACAAGCAAATCCCAGAATGCAAAGCGGCCTCTACCTCCCTAATGGCCACATGGACGGTGGACCTATACCGACCGCGTTCACTCACTTCAACAGTCATACTGTCACCCAGCAAAACGCAGACACGCAGACGTACGAGGAGGACGCAGCACGTCACCGACGCTCCGACAGACGGGACTCCACCCCCAGCTCCGCCCACAGGCAGATGCCGTGGGATCTCCTCCGAGGCACGCCGTCGTATCCCGGCGGCACGCTCCAACGACGGGCACCGTCACCAGAGTTCATCTCCGACTCTACGGACTACACCACCCATCCCCCGCTACGAGAGGGAAGAACGGAGAGCAGGCCTGACCTTCGACCTCAGAGACAGAACGCCACAACAACACGGAGCCGATCAGCTGATCATCGCGGCCCCAACAACGACATTGAAGCTCTGTTTGGCGCTTTACACGACAGGATGAGAAGCTCCCGAGAGCCTGGTCACCACGTTGACGTCAGGCAGGACGTCAGGCAGGACGTCAGGCAGGACACCAGGCAGGACGTCAGGCAGGACACCAGACAGGACGTCAGGCAGGACGTCAGGCAGGACACCAGACAGGACGTCAGGCAGGACACCAGGCAGGACACCAGGCAGGACACCAGGCAGGACGTCAGGCAGGACGCCAGGCAGGACACCACACGTAGACACGCCCCCAGTGAGCAGCAGCAGCTGCCACACATGAGCCAGCAGGGGTCAGCTGTGTCAGCAGGACTGAGTGGACCACACGGCTCTGATACAAGAGCACTGGCTGATCCTAATCACCTTCACCAGGCTCACATGTCACAACCAATCCTGAACCAACCACAAGCCCCGGACGTGCACACACAGCCTGCTGTCACACACGCTGCCAGTAATGCTCGCCAAACTGGCGCCGCTCCACTTCCTGTCCACTCTCATCCCAGTAACCTGACCCAGGCTGCAGTCAAAGCCCACACTGAGAGGGCTCGCACATTTAAGAGCCGCAGACAGCAAACACAGGCGGCTCTTCTCAGCCCAGGACCACAGACCCGAACGCCTGCCGCCACCGGTCAGCAGGCTCCTCCTCCTCCTCCCATCATCCCCCTTGCTCAGTTCCAGACGCTCCCCAAAGAACGGAGTCAGCACAGATCCCCAGCTCGAGCTCCACAGGCGCCCAGACCTCCGGTCAACATCCCACTGAGTCAGCGGAACCTCCACGTTCAACGGCAGCGCCATCCTGTGGCCACGCCCAAAAACCGTCAACAACACCATCCTGGACACGTGCACGTCAGTCCACACAGGACCACTCACCACACTCATCACACTCATCACACTCATCACACTCATCACACTCATCACACTCATCACACTCATGCCCGTGGCCATGGAAACCCCGCCCACTTTACCAACCCACAACAGGCGAGTGACTCACACACACACGCACACATATTTGTGCTTCTATCATAGTGAGGACCCTCATAGACATAATACATTCTCTAGCCCCTTAACCTAACCTTAACCATCACAACTACATGCCTAACCCTAACCCTAAAACCAGGTCTTAACCCTGAAAAAGCCCTTTAAAGAAGTGAGGACCAGACAAAATGTCCTCACTTTGTAGGTGTTTATACAATTTTTGGTCCAATTATGGTCACACACATACACCAAGGACAGAGGATATTCCATTGACTTCCATTCATTTCCTGCAGACTTACTCTAACCTTAACCATAATTACTAGTGTCCTAACCCTAACCCTGACCTCTAACCTTAACCTAACCCTAACCTCAGCCTAACTTTAAAACATGTCTTCACCTTAAAATGGAGTCATTTACGTTATGGGGACTTGATTTTTGTCCCCATAAGGAAGACAAGTCCCCATAATGTGAGTGTGGAGACACATTTAGGTCCCCACAACATGAGGAAGACCAGCCACACACACGCACTGTATTTTCACTGATATGACAGATGTGCATTAATATGTGTGTGGTATCAGGCCAAACCTCCTGTTCTCTCTCTCTCTCTCTCATTTCATACAAATATTTATTTAGATGAACTTGTCCTTTTATTAGTCAAACAACATGTAAATGTACAGTGTTACAGTCCAAATAAAGGTAATAAATAATAAACATGAATTTTTAAATATGAGTATAGAATTTACTGTGGAAAAATATTGATTATTAAGATATTAAAATGTGTAGAATAGACATGAAAGTGTAAGTGAACCACTGTTTTCAGGTGTGTATGTGTATCTTCCTCTTCTGTGTGACATGCTGTGTAATGAGGGTGTTTCCCCGTGTCTTCCTCCCTCTACAGGCTCACAGAGGGAGACCACGGTGAAGACGCACGTCAGCAGAGACACTGTTGGCGAGTGGACACGAGCACGACTCTGCTCTCAGAGACGCCGTCACGCTCTGGCGTCTCACTGCCACAGTTATTTTTCTGTTGAAGAAACGAGCCCGTCTCCTGTGGGGATGACCACGTGTAAATATTCTCACATTGTCTCTAAAACAGAGGCTTTATCTGCTTTTTTTTAAATATAGATATTTAATTTAAATGTTTATTTTACCACTGAATCTTAAAATGAATGTGCCAATGCCATTATTGCTGGGAACATTGACTGTATATAAAAAAAATGAATGTTGTTTTCTCTTTGCAAAACAAATCTAATTTGGTTTTGAAACAGCTTTGAACATAATTTACCATAACTGACATCATGTTCATCTGAAGGAGAGCTGAAACTAGTGATTTAGACCATGAACTCCCGTTTACTGACGTTAGAAATCAAGACCTCTGTTCAAACCAAGTTTGGAGTCGCCCACTGGTGACTAACCGACACTTCCTGGTCTTCACTTTACAAACTAGAAGGCGACATACACTTTTGTACACAGCTTGTGGCTGCCATTAGGGACACAAACACTTCACAGTTTAAGTCTACCATATCTTAAAAATATGTTCACGCACTTCGGTTATACACAAGAGGGAACTGATTTTAGGCCCTTAACAAAATACTCATCTAATGAATTCTGCATCAGTTAAAGTCTATAGTATCTAAACAACATGTTCACGTCTTTATCTCACTGTTAGTCAAACTTTTCCAACAGGAAAGTGAAGTTTGTAAACCACTCACTCTCCCACACCAAAGTCCGTAGAGAAAATCAGTGATTTTACATCACAGGGACACAGGAGTTGTTGATCCACTGCTGCCTCCATCACTAAGTTCAAATGTCTTATTTTGTCAATTCGGCATTTAAAATCCTTCTTTCAGATTTACCTCAGTGACACAAAGTGACCACACGAGGCAGCAGTAGACCAGCAGCTCCTGTGTCCCTGTGAGCTAAAATCACTGATTTTCTCTATGGACTTTGGTGTGGGAGAGTGAGTGGTTTACAAACTTCACTTTCCTGTTGGAAAAGTCTGTCTAACAGTGAGATAAAGACATGATCATGATGTTGTTAAGATACTGAAGACATGCTGACAGATTTTATCAGCTAAATCTTTATTCAGTGCTTAAAACACTCACTGATTTATGCAGTTTTATTTCTGAATCTTCAGTCAAATGTCCAGGTTTGTAAAGCTCCTGCTCACAGATGACAAGTTCACTGATCCACATTTTCTGACCAAACTCCATTCAACCTTTCATCATCTAATCTCACGGCTACATTAATAAGAAGTGCACATGAGGTGCTTGTGTGAATGTGTTTCTGCCCGACAGTGGCAGTAAATGAGACGTGATGGACTCAGCGACAGTTATGAGAAACCTAATTAGTGATCAGGCTGCTCTTCGTCTACATGAAGTATTGATCCTTTTGTGCCTTCTGTTTACAGTTGCTTTGCACTTCTCCATTAAGAGGATTCACCTCAGTGGTGTTCAGAAGTGACACTCGGTTAACTATGGAGGGAATCCGATGAATGGATGACTCTTATTAATTAAATGCTTTTTATGGGACTTAAATGACTTGGAAAATAATCACATCAGTGAATGAATCAGTGAATGAATGAAAGAATGAAGCTTGAGCTGCCACACTTTCTGCTGAGGAAGCAGAGAGTTACAATTCATTGTGTGACAGACAGCAAATTAAAGGGACAGTTTGGATTTTTCTTTCATGTGTGGTTGTGAAAGATACTGACATACTGTATAGTCAGCGCTGCCTGAGTCGTGTGCGCCCCCTGCTGGCCTCCTTTTTACTGAGAAGCAGCACAAGGAATATGTGCTCTTTTGTGGTGGATGCAAACAGATTTTAGCTACTTAAAACAAGACTTAGTGAATAAAATCTAAACATGTTCACGTCTTTATGTCACTGTTAGACAGACTTTTCCAACAGGAAAGTGAAGTTTGTAAACCACTCACTCTCCCACACCAAAGTCCATAGAGAAAATCAGTGATTTTAGCTCACAGGGACACAGGAGCTGCTGGTCTACTGCTGCCTCGTGTGGTCACTTTGTGTCACTTAAATAAACCTAAATTAAAATTTTCAAATGCCGAAGTGACAAAATAAGACATTTGAACTTAGTGATGGAGGCAGCAGTGGATCAACAACTCCTGTGAGATATACAGACACTAACTCTAAGTAAAATTATGGCTGCCAACAAAAACAATTTTTTAATCCACTTAACTAAAGACGCACCTAGGAAACTGACGTTTGTAAACCACTCACTCTCCCACACCAAAGTCCATAGAGAAAATCAGTGATTTTAGCTCACAGGGACACAGGAGCTGCTGGTCTACTGCTGCCTCGTGTGGTCACTTTGTGTCACTTAAATAAACCTAAATTAAAAATTTCAAATGCCGAAGTGACAAAAGAAGACATTTGAACTTAGTGATGGAGGCAGCAGTGGATCAACAACTCCTGTGTCCCTGTGATGTAAAATCACTGATTTTCTCTATGGACTTTGGTGTGGGAGAGTGAGTGGTTTACAAATGTCAGTTTCCTAGGTGCGTCTTTAGTTAAGTGGATTAAAAAATTGTTTTTGTTGGCAGCCATAATTTTACTTAGAGTTAGTGTCTGTATATCTTTCTGGTTTCCATGTGTCAGTACCTCATACAAACTCACAATAATAATAAAAAAAATACCATAAACTTTCCCTTTAAACAAAAAGATGTCACTGTTAATTTTACAGATTTTGTTTTTACAGGTTGATTTTGTGTTTGTTTATACTCAGGGATGTACTCATGAAAATTGTAGTTTTAATACATTATTTTAAGTCTTTTAAAGATAAGGCTGGTGATATTTAATACTTTTCATTTTAAACACATGAAGAACCAACGATGAACTGATATATAACTGTCACTATCCATAACAGCTGTTTATGGATATTATTTTACCTTTTAACTTAACTATGAATTGTATCATATGATTCTGTTCAAACACCTGAATACTGAGAATAAAGTTGTAATTCAGAGATTAAGGTTGGGATTGTAACTTTTTTCTAAAGCTGTTTCAGAATTAGAAAAAGTCTGAATTTGGAGGAAAAGTCATAATTCTTACTTTTAAGTTATAAAATCAAAATGACACGTGTCCCTAATCCTCATCCCAGTGTAGAAACAACAGGATTGTCAGATTTTCAGCACAAAATAACGACTGTCAACATTGTAACGACAGTAAACAGGAAACAGCTGTTTATTTTTATTTTGTCTCTGTGTCTGTCGTGTGAGATTCAGCCGGTTTTGTGTTTGACGCCCAACACACTGTTTATCTGAATAAAATTGTTCCTGAAAAGAAAAAAAAAAAATCTAGGGAAAAAGTATCTCATTTATTCCGAAAATCAGAGGCCAAACATTGTTTCCAGCTTTTTCAAGCTCATGAATTATATATTTTTTATTTATTTTAAAAATTTTAATTTATTTATTTTTTTAAAAAAACTGAGCTAGAAAAAAAACTGTTGAAATTGTTTCATTAATTTAAAAAAAAGCAG
This sequence comes from Brachirus orientalis, assembly GCA_016785285.1. Taxonomy (NCBI): domain Eukaryota; kingdom Metazoa; phylum Chordata; class Actinopteri; order Pleuronectiformes; family Soleidae; genus Brachirus; species Brachirus orientalis. The sequence goes on from JAFBJR010000011.1 coordinate 124,165, forward strand.
AACCCCCCCAAAAAACTGCCCCCCCCCCCCCTCAAAAGAAAAAGTAAAAAAATTTAAAAAAAAAATCAGGAAATACTATCACATGAATTAAAATAATAATAATAATAATAATAATAATAATAATAATAATAAAACAACTGGGGAAAAAAGCATGTGAAGTGACGTTGGACAGGTATGTGATTTAAAGACAGCTTTAATGGACAGACAGACAGACAGACAGACAGACAGACAGACAGACAGAACAGGTGTCACAGTGAGTCTGATTATGTCGCCCCTGCTGGTCACATGTGCTAACTGCAGCTGTGCCACATTTTCAGCAGCTGTGGTGAGAAGAACGAGGTCAGACGTGGAAATGAACTCCTGTGAGATCCATGACATGCCCACTGTCTTCTGAGTGTCCTTGAGCAAGACACTGAACCTCTGCCTGTGTGTGTGTGTGTGTGTGTGTAGCTGGTCTTCCTCATGTTGTGGGGACCTAAATGTGTCTCCACACTCACATTATGGGGACTTGTCTTCCTTATGGGGACAAAAATCACACAAGTGTATGTGTGTAGAAAGAGTTTCAGTGGGAAATGAAATGAAACAAATTTATGATTAAACTGTACCCACCAAAGCAGTCCCCAAAAAAAGAGCGTGAGTCTGGATTTATGTCTCCACGTCTCTGTGTCTACCACGGCCTTTTTAAATGTCCTTGAGAAGGACAGCGACTCCCCAGCAGCTCACTCACTGTACATCGCTTTACATGAGAGAGAGTGTCTGAAATGTAAATCACGAGCTGAAGCTGCAGTGAAGCCAGCCTGAGGGATCAGTGCCTCCTTATCCCACCAGGGGGAGCCATGAGAGAAGATTTATTTAGGTTATCTATTGATCTTTTTTTTCCCCCTTCCACCTCGGGGGTTTTGCCATCTGTGCATGAAGGAGGCTGCGGAAATAAAGAGCCTGAAGGTGAGAGTTTTTTTTTTAATTCTCCAGCACAGAAAAGAAAAAACCCACAAGGAACAAACCCATAAAATACGTGTTTTTGTGAAGCAACAAATAAAATCCTCAAATATCATAGCTTTAGATGCTGAAAGGGACAGAACATTTTTTGTCAATAGTGTGGTCATATATAAAGGTCATGCTAAAATACTAAAACATTTATTATTTTCTCTCCCACACCAAAGTCCATAGAGAAAATCAGTGATTTTACATCACAGCACACAGGAGTTGTTGATCCACTGCTGCCTCCATCACTAAGTTCAAATGTCTATTTTAGTTAATTCACTTTAAAATCCTTTGTTCAGATTTACCTCAGTGACACAAAGTGACCACACGAGGCAGCAGTAGACCAGCAGCTCCTGTGTCCCTGTGAGCTAAAACCATTGATTTTCTCTATGGACTTTGGTGTGTTGGGATGAAGTTCAGATTTTAGACACTTAACAAAAGACTCAACTAATGAAATCTGCATCACTTTGACTCTATGATATCTTCAGAACATGTTCATGTCTTTATCTCACTGTTAGACAGACTTTTCCAACAGGAAAGTGAAGTTTGTAAACCACTCACTCTCCCACACCAAAGTCCATAGAGAAAATCAATGGTTTTAGCTCACAGGGACACAGGAGCTGCTGGTCTACTGCTGCCTCGTGTGGTCACTTTGTGTCACTGATTTAAATCTGAATAAGGTATTTTAAATGCCGAATTGACAAATAAGACATTTGAATTTACTGATGGAGGCAGCAGTGGATCAACAACTCCTGTGTCCCTGTGAGCTAAAATCACTGATTTTTTCTATGGACTTTGGTGTGGGAGAGTGAGTGGTTTACAAACTTCAGTTTCTTGTTGGAAACATCTGTCTAACAGTGAGATAAAGACGTGAACATGTTGTGAAGATACTGTAAAGTGATATTAATAGGCGAGTCTGTATTTCCTTTTTCCCCCCGTTGTCAGCCATGTTTTCAGTAAGAGTAAACTATCCCTTTAAGTCTTGAGCATCATAAAACTAACTTGTATTAGTCTGAAGAAAATTAATAGAAAGCTGAAGTATGAAGAGTATATGAACCAGGACATGTTTCATTTCTTCTTTTTCTGCCTTGTGTTTTACATATACTGTTTATTTTCAGTCTCACTCGTATGCTTGTGGTTTCTACTGTGTGTTACTTTCTTCTGCTGCAACAACACACACTTGAAATATTCAGGAACAACAGTATCTAACTAAAGATTTCTGTAAACTGGGGCTCGGTTTGTGGTTTCACTGTCAGAACTTCTGTTTCCTCCAGAAAGACGTGACATTTCTCACATGAATTATTAAAGCCGATGATGCTGGGGTTATTTCCTTTTCACACCTACAGTCCACTCTTTTAAGCAAATAAAAATGTTTTGCCATCAACTTAAGAATATGGTTGAACATGTCAAACTTCAGTCTTCTTAACTGGGAGAAAATATGTGAATATGACGGTTTATTTTACGTTTCTTCTCTTATTTTACTGCCACAGTACATATTAAGGATCCAGAACTCAGATTTAAGTTAACTTAAGTTCCAATATTAAGGAATTTTTAATCATGACTTTCTTGTGTCCTTTTTATTGATTGATTGATTGATTTCAAAATAAATAAATAAAAATAAATAGTGAGCTCTTAGCTACATCTACCAACAGACTAACTGCCAAATAATGAGCTGTTCTATACATCCATGAATGACTGACTGCCAAATAATGAGCTGTTCTTTATATCCACCAACAGGCTGACTGCCAAATAATGAGCTGTTCTCTACATCCACCAGCAGACTGACTGCTAAATAGTGAGCTCTTAGTTACATCTACCAACAGACTAACTGCCAAAATATGAGCTGTTCCATACATCCATGAATGACTGACTGCCAAATAGTGAGCTGTTCTCTACGTCCACCAGCAGACTGACTGCTAAATAGTGAGCTCTTAGCTACATCCACCAACAGACTAACTGCCAAATAATGAGCTGTTCTTTATATCCACCAACAGGCTGACTGCTAAATAGTGAGCTCTTAGCTACATCCACCAACAGGCTAACTGCCAAATAATGAGCTGTTCTTTATATCCACCAACAGGCTGACTGCCAAATAATGAGCTGTTCTTTATATCCACCAGCTGGTCTCACAAAGGAGGACACAGGGGAGAGGACAAGATGGAGGCAGATGATTGGCTGTGGCGCCCCCTACAGAGAGAAACCAAAAGAAGAAGGTAAGTTTGCCAAATAACTTGTCAGACTGATGAGCTCCAGTGAACAGGTGAAGTAGACAAACATGCAGCATGTGTGTTTGAAGGTCCAGTGTGGACGGTCGGTTTGCAGCTCTGTTTTCATGTAGACACGCGCGTTAAAGTCCCTGTAAAGTGAATGAATGAAAAATGAATCAAACATGTGAACATCATACACTTATTTAATAATAATAATACCACCTCCTCTCCACTTTTTAATATCTAATGATCATACACTGACTTCCTGTTTGCATTGAATTGCAAACATAAATTGCTCCTTCTATACAAATGTGCAAACCCCCATATGTTTACATCTATATTAACAATATAAGTTTAATATGTGATTTGAAGAAAAAAAAGAAAAGGTAGTTTAAAGTACTTAGTTTTGTACATTGTTTTGAACTGGGTCATAAGTTTAGATACAGGAAGTTTTTTTTAATGTTCAGACACAAAGAGTTTCTCCTCTTCACACATTATCACCAGAGTCACAGTCATCAAAACTCCACAAACATAACATGTCATTTAAAAAAGCAGTTAATTACTGTGATTAGTCATGATTTCAAAAATAAATAGTGGTTTGACAGCTGTGATGTCCTTATTGTGTGTGTGTGTTGAACAGCTGATCTGCAGCTCACATTCACACATACATAATCTGTTAATAATTATGTTAAACATGATGTTATGTGATGTCATGATGATTCCAGTGTTCATAAATCACCCACTCTATAGAGACGTATGTACACATTTTCACCACATGTATAAGTCTTAGGCCAACATTAGATTTGTTCTTTTAGCAATGCTATAATGACCAAACTGTACAATTATTTCTCCATCACTTTATTGGAACACATCCTGAAAATATGGAGAAACACATATGCAGTTTGAAAATAACATCTTTTTCAACAAAAATGTTCTTGTATAATATCAAATATTTAGTGTGAGCTACATTTCCACTTGAACAATAACACAACCATGGCTCTTTAAAACCTGGAATGGAACCCTAATGTTATTGGTCAAACCTGTGTTTCTCCTACTATTTCATGGCAACAAATAGCTGCTGTGAAAAAGGTCTATTATACCTGGTTTACTCCAGACATGTTGGAGCATTACATACACATGTTGCACAAGTTCAACTCACTGACAGGTTGATCATATAGTAGAAGACTGACTTTTAGTCACATCTGTTCAATCTGAACGCCAACGATCACAAAACTGACATAAGAACAACAAAGCTGCTGCTGGTGGACTAAGACTTATGCACAGTGCTGTATATATATATATATATATATACATACACACTACCAGTCAAAAGTTTTGACACACCATATTTTTCTTTTTCATGACTATTCTCATTGTAGATTCTCACTAAAGGCATCAAAACTATGAATGGACACATATAGAGTTATGTAGTAAACAAAAAGTGTGAAATAATTTAAATATGTTTTATATTTTAGATTCCTCAAAGTGCTTTGTTGACAGCTCTGCAAACCCTTGGCCTTCTCTCAATGAGCTTCATGATGTCATGACCTGGTGCTTTTTCAGGGTTCATTTGTGGAATTTCTTGCCTTCTTAAAGGGGTTGGGACAACTGCTAGAATTCATATTATGGCAAGAACCAATCAGCTTCGTGAAGAGAAACGACAGTCCATCATTACTTTAAGAACTGAAGGTCAGTCAGTCCGGAAAATTGCAAAAACTTTGAATGTGTCAAAAGTTTGGACACAACTTGTGGTAGTGTATATATATATATATATATATATATACATACATACATAAAGTCATAAAGTCTCCACCCACTTTTAGCTTTAATTACGACACATTCACTGTGACATTGTTTCCATAAGCTTCTACAATGTCACAAGATTTATTTCCGTCCAGTGTTGCATTAATTTTTCACCAAGATCTTGCACTGATTATGGGAGAGTCAGACCACTGCACAAAACCTTCTCCAGCACATCCCATCGATTCTCAATGGGGTTCAGGTCTGGACAATCCCAATTGTCCACCAATTATCCACCACAGAGTTGTCCACCAAAGAGTGTCCACCAAAGAGTGTCCACCAAAGAGTTGTCCACCAAAGAGTTGTCCACCAAAGAGTGTCCACCAAAGAGTGTCCACCAAAGAGCTCTCCACCAAAGAGTTGTCCACCAAAGAGTGTCCACCAAAGAGTTGTCCACCAAAGAGTTGTCCACCAAAGAGTGTCCACCAAAGAGTTGTCCACCAAAGAGTTGTCCACCAAAGAGTGTCCACCAAAGAGTGTCCACCACAGAGTTGTCCACCAAAGAGTGTCCACCAAAGAGTTGTCCACCAAAGAGTGTCCACCAAAGAGTGTCCACCAAAGAGTGTCCACCAAAGAGCTCTCCATCAAAGAGTTGTCCACCAAAGAGTGTCCACCAAAGAGTGTCCACCAAAGAGTTGTCCACCAAAGAGTGTCCACCAAAGAGTTGTCCACCAAAGAGTGTCCACCAAAGAGTGTCCACCAAAGAGTGGAACCACTCTTTCACAGTCTGAGCCTGATGAATCCTGGCATTGTCATCTTGGAATATGAAGTAAAAATCCATTGATGAAATAACCTGGTCCTTCAGTATATTCAGGTGGTCAGCTGACCTCATAATGTTGCTGAACCTAGACCTCATTGCACTGCCACTTTACAAACTCTGCTACTTCTGTTGTATTTGTTTCATAGTACTGTTGAACTTGTAACCGCATCTTTTGTAGCTGCTGTCCGCCATTTGTCACTGTACTTCAAAAAACCCTGAATTGTCCCTTTAAAATCAAGGACAACTGCATAAAAAGGTATAAAAATAAACTGGAAAGAAAGAAAATCTAATTATCTCATGTCATTAAACGAATACAAAGAAACAAACAGACTTTGCTTTGTAGATGAAAAAAGCCTTAGTTTGTTTTCATTTTAATTTGTCAAATTGTTAATTAGTTTTTGTCGCGACTCGGTCGTTTGCGAACATCATTTTAGTTAATAGGTGTGTGTGATGCTTTTTAATATTTCTGCTAATTAAAACAGAATGAGGATGTGGTGATGAAAACAAACAGACCTTGTGAGCAGCAACGACCTGTTCCTGTTTGTTTATTTGTTATTTTTCTGACTTTTATGTTGGGAAAAAAAAAAAAACCATCCAGGAACATGTCGGCTTTTTCAAAATGCCACAGTTGTTTCCACGTGGACTGACTGTTTCCTGTTAGCTCGGCCTTCCCTCAGGACACTGAACTGTGACATTTACACATTTATTTTTGGGCAGAGTTCACGTACATTTAAAAAACAACCACACTATCATATTTTTATGGGACATAATTTGATAAGGACGACATTTGCTCAGGGACATTGAAGGTCTTGAGGAATTTACTTTTTTTTTTTGACTGAGGATAAAAAATGTTTCCTTGCAGCTTTTAACACTTCAGAGAAGACGCTGAGTAAGCAGGAGACACTGTCACACACATTATATTTTATTCATCTTTATATTCTACAGTGGCACAGCTATTAATTTGCATATTATCGGCCAAGGACGACACTTAAGGTTTAAAGTTTTACTGTAGCTGCTAGGACGTATCTTATAAGACATAAAATAGAAAATGTATTGGCCTTTTTGCGCATGGTTACTTTGTTGAGTGAATTAATAATTAAAATTTTAATTTTCTTCACATACTTTTGCCCTTTTTTTTATCTAGTACAAACACAAAATTTGATTCAGTCCTAGTTGTTGTTTGAGAAATGATTTATGTGTTTGCCTTAAAGGGAAAGGTTTTAGATTTTAGGAAGGGTGTTTAAGAGTGTGAACTCAAATTTTTGCCTTTTAACCAATGAGTCATCTAATGAAATTGAGTCTACGATGTCTTCAGAACATGTTCACGTCTTTATCTCACTGTTAGACAGACTTTTCCAACAGGAAACTAGAGTTTGTAAACCACTCACTCTCCCACACCAAAGTCCATAGAGAAAATCAGTGATTTTAGCTCACAGGGACACAGGAGTTGTTGATCCACTGCTGCCTCCATCAGTAAGTTCAAATGTCTTATTTTGTCAATTCGGCATTCAAAATCCTTTATTTAGGTTTATTTCAGTGACACAAAGTGACCACACGAGGCAGCAGTAGACCAGCAACTCCTGTGTCCCTGTGAGCTAAAATCACTGATTTTCTCTATGGACTTTGGTGTGGGAGAGTGAGTGGTTTACAAACTTCACTTTCCTGTTGGAAAAGTCTGTCTAACAGTGAGATAAAGACGTGATTATATGGTGGATTCTATTTGTAGTTGTGATTTGGAATTCCCCAGGTCATGTGACGTTCCGAACACAGGAACAGCCTCACTAAACCCGACAAGGATTTCCAAGATGGCTGCCACTCGTATTTGTTTCACAGTAAATCAGACGTAGACATAGTACTGCTCAATTCTGAAACGTAGACACACAAACAAAACGTACATTGTCTGTGTGAGCAAAATACCACGAAGAACGTTTATTGACCGTATTGCTAACAACAGCTTTTCCGAAGATACGTTTGTGTCCATTGTACAAAGTGAATTCAGGGACTGTGGGTCAGAACGTCATTCAAAAAGAAGAGAACCATCCCCTTTTTAAACTTCTTTCAGTTAACTGGGAACAATTCAATGAATACAAAATGATTTTAGTCCGTTTATTTAAAAAGACTTTTGTTTTCTTGGCTCAGCTGCAGGGAAAGTAAATCAAACTCACACGGAGCTAAAGTGATGGAAAAGTGGAGCCTTTTAGATAAAACTTAGAGCCGGATCTCGGATCCTGGAGATGAAATTGTCTTGAATAAAAGATCAAAAACCATGGCACTTAAGATGCATCTCGTTAATGGAGCAAAAGCGAGTTGAATCAATGGTTTTTTTCAAACAGCGGCTGATGAAGAAGAGATAAAAGCGTCCGATGAGCATCTGTCATGAGACAGAGGCCTCACACTGGTTTCAGCAGGTCGATATGAGCTCATGAAGTCATGGAAATGTTCCGTAGATGCACTTTAATGCCTCGGCAGTGAAATGGAGAACAACTGGACTTACGCGTCGGGGTGAAATTAAATTTTAATGATCACCATGGGAAACATTTACAAACATTTGGGAACATTTAGATTAAGACGTCTCTTACACTCCTCTTTAAAATATGCAGTTCTGATACCTGTAATTGCTTTTTCTCATTTCCTTTCTTCTCTCTTGCATGGAATTATTAAGAAAGTGAGTGGATTGGATGACAAAAAACCCCCCAAACATCACCAGAAAATGATTTAATTCATAATTAAAATCACGGAAGACCTTCTTCTTCGTCTTCTTCTTCTTCAGTGTCCTTTTCCTTTTGGTAGCTCTGATCCAATAAATGTTCGAAAATTATTATTTTTAATGTAACTGAAATTTAGAATTGAATTGAAAAAGTCAAATGGAATCTTTTACTGACTGTGTCTCCTCTGAGTAGAATATGAAAAGATTAGTTAGATTTTTCAATGACTGACAAAATGTCTTACTTTCTTAAAAATAACTGGCAAATTATCTAATCAATTTAAATTTCTTTTTCTTTTTTTTTCAAATTTACTCAATTAAAGCACAGAGGAACAGACACATAGACATTATAGTCTGTGCTGACTTTTAAAACAAGACTTAGAGAATAAAATTTACATCAGTTTAAGTCTACAATATCTTCAGAACATGTTCACGTCTTTATCTCACTGTTAAACAGACTTTTCCAACAGGAAAGTGAAGTTTGTAAACCACTCACTCTCCCACACCAAAGTCCATAGAGAAAACCAGTGATTTTAGCTCACAGGGACACAGGAGCTGCTGGTCTACTGCTGCCTCGTGTGGTCACTTTGCGTCACTGAAATAAACCTACATTAAGAATTTCAAAAGCCGAAGTAACAAAATAAGACATTTGAACTTAGTGATGGAGGCAGCAGTGGATCAACAACTCCTGTGTGCTGTGATGTAAAATCGTTGATTTTCTCTATGGACTTTGGTGTGGGAGAGTGAGTGGTTTACAAACTTCAGTTTGATAAAGGTGTAGCTATCATAGACTTAAGTCTTATTGTCTGCAGTGGCTAAAATCTATTTTTCATTATTGTCCTGGATGTTTGATGCCAAACTCCATGGTGGAGTAAACTCTTCTTCTTCAGTCAGGTAACTTCCACCAAAGTTTCCCTCATTCACTTGAACAGCGCCACCATGAGGAGTGGTGACGCCTGGTGAGTGAAACTGGCAGGGACTTTTTACTTTAGCGCATCTTCATTTGTTAACTCAAATATCCATATTTGCTCTGGAGTAAAAAGATTATTGCACAGTAAAAACAGCAATATATCACCAAATTGATATTTTGATGCAAACGACCATATCCCAGAATCCTTTGCGTGTCGGCAGCAGAGTAATAAGGCAGTAATGCACATTTTAACTGTTTTGCCAACTGACATAAAGAAGAACAGGAAGCTTTTTATTTTTATTTTTTTGGCTGGTGGAGCCTGGAGATGAAACACAAATACAAACAATGAATAAATAAAATAAAATCCTAACAAGAAGAATCATCTCTTTTATTAGTTCATATTGACATTATTTACATAGCAATTCTTCATCCTATTTAAACAGGGTTAAGTGTAAGAATTTGCAAGAAGAAGAAGATGTAATGACTTGATTTGATCATAAAGGGACCAATAGGTGGCGGCAGAAGTAACAAGGAAGAACACGATTTATTTACAAAAAGTACAAATAAGGTTGAGCCAGGATGTGGAACGCTGGGGCTAAACAAACAAAAGAGAGGAACAACTTAGGCCGCTGAGGCTGACCGGCTGGCAACAAAACACAGCTAGGGCAGCAAACGTAAAAACCAGACTTCAACAGTAATGAGCTCAGCTAGAGTTTCAAAAAGACCAAGTGACACGACGCACGTTACCCATGAACTGAATGCAGGGAGCAGGAAGCCAAGGTATAAATAGGGAGGAGCTGATTAGTTGAACAGGAGCAGCTGTGATGATTAGCGTCCCTGCCTCACCTGCCAGCCAACAGCACTGCCCCAGAAAACATGAGAAGATTACAAAATTAAACAGGAGCTAAAGCAAGAGAGGAGAGGCAACTCAGGCCAGACGTTTGTTTGACCTTTGACCTGGTCACACCTGTGTTTGTTCTTCTTCCACTTCATGTTGGAAATGATCTGCTGTGAATAATTAATAATAATAATTCTATAATCCAGATCCGTTTCCTTATGATATTAAAGGGAAATGATGTGTCTCTCGGTCTGAGACACTCGTCCACATGTCCTCCACTCTTACACCTGAAGTTTCAGAGGAACAGAACCAACTAAGAAACAAAACATCACTGAAAAGAATACTTTCCTATTAAAAATGAAATATAACTGACCTGGTCAGGACCAGTACAGTCCTCATGGAGACCAAAACCTGGTCCTAATGAGGCAGAACCTCATTTAAGGTTAAGGTTAGTGTTAACGCTTTGTTTTGTCTGTTCCAATGAATGGAAGTCAATGCAGAGTCCTGAACAGCTGCACAAACCTGTGTGTGCATGCGTGTGCATGCATGTGTGTGCATGCGTGGGCGTGCGTACATGTGTGCATGTGTGTGCATGTGTGTGCATGCGTGTGCATGCGTGGGCGTGCGTGTGCATGTGTGTGCATGTGTGTGCATGCGTGTGTGTGCATGCGTGGGCGTGCGTACATGTGTGCATGTGTGTGCATGCGTGTGCATGCGTGTGCGTGCGTACATGTGTGCATGTGTGTGCATGCGTGTGCATGCGTGTGCGTGCGTACATGTGTGCATGCGTGCATACGTGTGTGCATGCGTGCATACGTGTGTGTGGGACACAGTGGACGTGACCTGGTTTCCTGTAAATGGCGTGAACATGAAAAAAAAGCTCAGCTTCCTGAATTCTTGGCAGAAAAGGAAGAAACTTAAAAAAGCTGACCAACCTGTGCAACGACAAGAACACAACTTTGTTTGTTTGTTTGTTTCCACTCTGTTCCTCTCCTGTTCTTAAAGGAATAGTTCAAGTTTTTGTATTATAGGCACTGACACATAGTTGAGCGGCACGGTGGAACTGTGGTTCCCACTGTTGCCTCACAGCGAGAGGGAGTTTTCATGCTCTCTTAGTGTTCAAGCCATTTCCTCCCACCATCAATACATGTAGAGAGGACAGAAGACAGAAGACAGGTGGGGGACAGAGGACAGAGACCAGGAGCAGATATTCAATATAACACTTGTATTAAGTAATAACTTTAACTTATAATAACTTTATTTATGTTACACATTTTAAATGCATTGTTTATAAAGTCCTTTCACAGACCAGGTCAATGAAAGTCAACAACAAGAAAAAGAAGAAGTAAAAAAAGTGCAACATGAAATATTAATAAAGGATTAATAATAAATAGGACAATCAAAAATAAAGTTGCAGAGGTATAAACTAATAAAAAACAAACTGTCAAATATGAAGGGACAGATACAGTGGATTAAATAAATAGATAAAGAAAATGGGTTTTAAGAAGTGATTTAAAATAAGTCCTTGTTTCTTTATCTCCTCTCTTTGCTTCACGGACTCGAAACATCCCAGAATAATCCCTCTGTTAACAGCCGGAGCATGAACTGATATGAGCCCCCTCATATTTGTGGAATTAAAAACCTAACAACATAATTGTGTGGTGGTGACAGAAGCTGCCAGAGGACGATCGGCCTCCATGTTGGCGGAGACACAGTCACATTTAAATAACGTTAAATAACGTGGAGCTGTGGACACAAGATGATCTGCTGCTTCATCTGCTTCATCTTCATCAAAACGTAACGTGACAAACTAAAGCCATGAAATCAATGTTCCATATCCAGACCAACTAATCGAGGTCAGATTGATCATATAATTTCATTCTGTCTGTCTGTTAATCTCGTAACTGTCCAACAGTTGACATTCTGTGTGTGTGTGTGTGTGTGTGTGTGTGTGTGTGTGTGTGTGTGTGTGTGTTCTTGTACCTCTTGCAGAGTGAGGACCAAAATTTGTATAATTCCTACAAAGTGAGGACATTTTGACAAAGTGTCTGGTCCTCACTTTTTCCACCCCTTAAAATGGCTTTTTCAGGGTTAAGACTTTTAGGTTTTAGGGTTAGAATTGGGTTTAGGTTAGGGTTAGGGTTAGGGTTAGGGTTAGGGTTAGGGTTAGGGAATGTATTATGTCTATGAGGGTCCTCACTATGATAGATGCATGTGTGTGCGTGAGCCGTGTCCTTGTTCTGTTTTCTCTGCTCTGTCACAAATATCATGGTGTTGCACCAGCTTTGTCCGATTGCGTTACACTGTGAAAAACATCTCAGGCTTGTGGCTCTGTTGTTGTTACTGTTGTTGCTGCTGCTGCTGCTGCTGCTGCTGCTGCTTCTATTCACGATCTGTTGGTTAAGGTGTCAATGCTGTTGGGAAACTCCGCTATTTCTCCTTTACACACACACACACAGTAATGTAGCAACAGCTTTGTTTGTTTTGTGTATCAGAAGAACATTTTAATTGGATTGCATGAGGTTTTTAAAATCAACATCTCACATAAAACTGACTTTAACCACTTAACAACAGACTCACTTTATAGTCAGCATGTCCTAAGAGCATGTTCACGTCTTTATCTCACTGTTAGACAGACTTTTCCAACAGGAAAGTGAAGTTTGTAAACCACTCACTCTCCCACACCAAAGTCCATAGAGAAAATCAGTGATTTTAGCTCACAGGGACACAGGAGCTGTTGATCCACTGCTGCCTCCATCACTAAGTTCAAATGTCTAATATCAATGTGTGCTGTGATGTAAAATCACTGATTTTCTCTATGGACTTTGGTGTGGGAGAGTGAGTGGTTTACAAAAGTCTGTCTAACAGTGAGATAAAGACGTGAACATGTTCTGAAGACATGTCACAGATTTAAACTGGTGCAGATTTCACAAAGTGTGTCTTTTGAAAAGTGGCTAAAATACGTTTTTCCCCGTGTCTCTGCTGGCAGACATGTTTTCAGTGAGTTATCTGTATGTAAGTATACATATATTACCTTTTAAAGCCTCACTTCAAAAAAACAAAACTGTGTCTTTCAGCACGCACAACATATTCTTTTAACCACAAGTGTCCTCATTGCACAGGTCTGTTAGTACAGCTGCTACACAGCGTTTCATAATATATGTGCAATATCATGAAATAATTTGAACTGTTTCGTTTCTTTGTGTTACATTTTCTTTTTTTTTTAAAATTGTTTTTAACTTAATATCATAATTCTGCTTCTTATTTAGTGTCATTATACTCTATGGTTTTATAATCTTTTAAGTTCTTTTGAACTTACGTCTAACTTGCGGTCTTTGTTTTAATGTTAACTATAATAAACCCGTGGTTGAACTTCGGGGAAAAACACCTCCTATTTAAAAATGACAAACCCTTCAGTTGCGTGGAGTTTCATTTTTCATGAGCTAAAAATAATCTTGTAGCTTCCCGGTTTACTTCCATGTTTGTGAACAGTTTCAGTTTCAATGGAAAGTGACTTCACAGTTTAAAATTCCAAATGTTGTAAACGGGGGAACGTGAATATTTCCTCAGTGTAGCAGATTAAAGCCCGTCTTTAATCTGCTACACTTGTTGCCTCATGAAAACACTGAATGAGGAAATCCACAAAGATCCGACACTTTAATTTTCCCCATTCAGCAGGGAAAACAACGGGAACGGGCTAATGTGAATATTCTGCCTCTGATTTTCTTATAGAGGATGTGCAAAATGATGAAAAATAAAATGTAACGACATGGGAAAGTTTCTTAAAAATGAGCCGTGTTCACATTTCTCCACTATTGAGGTCAGTGAGTGATTACGAAAGCGCTCAGTTCTGCGGTGATGAAACATGACCCAGCGACACGTTTGACTTCTTACTTTGAATTTCCCTGATGTCGTCTCTCAGTGAGGAACACTCCGGCTTGCATAACACAGTCCACTTGTGTGAGGAATACTAATGTGGTGACTGTTCACGGGTGCAAACTGAGTGGGAAGCATGAAAGAATCTTTTTTATTATTTATTTAAGATCAGATTGATAACTGGAGCAATAAGTGGCAGATATTTACCTGCTTGTTCCAGCCCAGACTAATGATTAATACTGAAAAAACAAAGGCCGTGTTGTTTTCCAGCAAAAAGAAAGTCCTTCCTTCTGTTAATCTTTCAAAAACCCAAACGTCTCAACTGAGCAACTGTTACAGAAGAATAAAACCAAAACTTTGGAATAAATCTTACGACTTATTACTTCCACCTTCAAGGCAAAGATTAGTCAAGAAACACTTTTTATGTAGTTGTACTTACAATTTTTTTTATCTGCAGTTCACATCTGAGCCACATGGGGGAGTCATTTTTCGCTACAGTCACAATCTCATTTACAACTTCCGCTAAAACATAAACCAGCTCGTTAGCTTCTGGCCAGTTGTCATTAAGGGAAAACTTGAACTTTTTAACGTATTGTAAGCAAATAAAGTTTCGGAAATTGATCTAAAATGTTTACATTATTGTTGTTTTAGTAGTTAGCCAAGTGAAGATGTACTTTTCGTACACACAAGACTGATTCCAGGAGACTTTTTTAAAAAGATAAATAAATTGTAAAAGCTTGAGTCATAAAAACGCTACTTTTGGAAAACACCACTTTTGTATTTTTGTTAATAAAACATCACACAACTTTGGGGAAATGACAACGACATAATCTGACCTCGCCACATCTTCCGCTCTGTTTTAAATTTACAGTATTCAGCGTTTGGAGTCAATTTAAGAGGGTTTTGTTTCACAAGAAAAACTTTAAGAACCAACAAGGAAAAGCTGCTCTGTTTCTGTGTGGATAAGACTTTAACTGTCTTCATTTGTAAAAGGCCAAGCTAAAGGAGAGACAGCAGCTAAAGTTAGCTCAACTATTTGTTTGGTGATGAATTTGTGCAAACAGAAAATCCCACTTTGCATTTCTGTCACATCACAGGTGATAGTTTGGTTAATTCTTGCTTCAGTCTCTTCTTTAATGCTAACCTTTGCCTCAGTGGAGAGCTTGGCTAACTTAAACTCATGCTATCATGTGATTGTTTGGCTAACATTAGCTCAACTAGTTCAGTCTGTTTTTTGACACCACTTTTTTTTTATTTTATTAACAAAGAGCCAGTTTGTTCTCATGTTAGCTTACCTCGCTGGTGATTGTTTGGCTAAATTTAGCTCTTGCTAACTTCCTTCAAACGTAATAGTTTGGCTAACTCTAGCAGCAGTCTGTTCTTTAGCTGAGTTCTCCTTTCCCATCAGTGATAGAACCTGGTACCTGGTCCTTTATTTAGTTCCTGCTCTGTGGAGGTTCCAGTCGAGCCAATACTAAAATGTGACGTGGACAGACTGCCGGCCACTGATTGGTCAGAGAGCGTCGTCACTGGAAGAGTCACGAGCGCGAACAATGTTGAACTGTAGATGAGTTAAAAAGACTTGAAAATCCTGAAAACATGCGTTAATCTGCAACATTTAACAAGGACATTTGTAAAATGTCCATATTTAACAGAGGAGTCTGGTGTATTTAGCGACAGCACTGCTGAAAGACGGAGATGGTGAGCCCAATCACAAGCCGTTCAGCCGTATTTCACTTCAGTGACTGTGTCAGACGGAGTCAGGAAGGACTGAACCATTCAGTGAACTCATCGGTTTAAAGAGTCCAGTGACCAAATATGTGTTTTTCTTTGTACGTCAGAATCTTCACAGATTTCAAAATTCATTTTCTCTGTTGAACCCATTGTTAAAGTAATCGTTTGTCTATTTCCCTCCCTGTAAAATAGTGTCTTTCTAATTTTTGTTACTTTTGTAGCTGAAGATTTAGCACACATTTAAACGTCTCTTTTTGAATTTTAAATCAAAACTTTTGTTACTTTACTACCACCAGTGGTACATGAGCTCCCTCTGGTGGTATTTGGAGGAAAATCAGAAATAAAGAGTGTGTAGAATGTATGGATTATGCACAAGTAATTACTTTACTTTGTATTTTTGGAGTAATTCAGGGTCAAAGTTATTTTTCAACAAAATGAGGTTAATCGTCCGTTTTCAAAGTGTCATAAAATCCATAATTTATGTTCCTAAATAACAACAAAAAGTTACAATAAATTAAATAATAATTAGAGTCACCTTATCTCTGGCTCCATCTTAATCTTGAGCTTTTTACGCTACTGTATTATAATGTTGGGGATTATGTTAGTCTACTTTCAGAGCTTGGTATAAAAAGTTCGAGAACCACTGTGTTAGAGGATGAAAGTGTCAAGGTAATACGCAAACACTTGTACTTAAATTAAATTGTTGCCAAGATAAAGGGTAAAAAGCCAGTGAAGCTATAAGAATATATTATGATTTGATTAAAGAGATAATCTGTGTTTAAAATGTGATTCTGTGACTGTTAGAAAGGAGTACCTGATATTAGCTGGTAAAACAGACAGAAAAATGACCTCTGACCTTTTATATCTCTGCATAATTTCGGCTGTGCTGAGCTGGATTATGTCTCAGTGGGAATAAACCACAAGTCAGCTTTGTTTTCCTTTTTTAATTTAAACTTTTTTATTATTATTTTGTGTGCACAACTTTTCTAATCACGTTGGAAGTGAGGGTCCAGTTTTGTTCACGTGCGGCTTTTCTCTCCACGTCAGAATGAAAAGTGAGTGTGATTTAATAATCCAGGATGGCACAGCCTGACAGAGGAGGGGAAAAAAAGTGTTACCAAGGCAACCATGTTTGGCGAGCATGGGTGATAAATTGCAGCGCTATCTGGCTAATAATTTCTATTATGTGCACTGGATGTTTAGATTATCATGTAAATATTGTGTGTGGCAGGTGACAGCAGGTCGGCTGATAGAGGAGATCAAACACGCAACACATGATCAGTCAGCACCTGTGCACACGGCAGAGGAGGAAGAGGAGGAAGAGGAAGAAGAAGAAGGTAAGGCTGGATTATTCTTTGTTTTTTTAGGTTAAACCTAAATCTTAGAAGGAGGAGGAGATGACAAATCACCGCCGCACATAAGGAGGAAGTGGTGTTGCTTAAATGTGGCAGCACTTCTTCATGTCGTCACTCGTCTCTGGAGCAAATACAACTTTCCCCTGGTTGCTTTGTCATCGCACTATAAGAGATGGTTTTCGCTCCAACTGTTCATTTTAAGTTGATGCAGGTCGTGACACGAGGGGTAAGAAACTTTTCTAATTGTCACACAATTTGAACTGAACCTTCATTTCTGTTTGTTTTATTATTATTATTATTATTATTGTGCTTCCTTTAAAATACATAAAGACGTTGTTTTGCTGACAGTATTGTGGTGTGACTCGGTGGCAGCTGAAGCTCACAGACACTCATTTCCCCCCGGTGTGGTCCAGTCATTATGTTTATGAGGGCCATCGTCTTCGCAGCGTGTCCACTCTTTATGAATATGGTGATAGAGTGAGAGCGGTGGCTGCAAGTTAATGATATAAGCATCGCTGTGCTGTATTTACAATGCAGGGGAAGCAATAACACAGTTTTTATACAGAAACCAAGTGCCGGACAAAAAAAAAACACTGGCTCCTCATTAACAGATAATTCACCTCCTCAATAAACTCTGAAGAATAAATGATGAAGGGATGTAATAAAAGATAAACTAGAGTTTATCTCTAATGCTCCTTTCAGCTTGTGGACTGAAGATTTGTGTTTAAAAGGTGAAGCAGTGCAGTGTGCTCATATGAGGCACTGAGACCTGGAGGCCTTTAGCAAATGAATAAAAGTCTACGATATCTGAGGAAAATGTTTAAAGTTCTATCTCCCTGTGTGACAGAGAAATCACACACAAGGACACAAATAAAAACAGACTTTTCCAACAGGAAAGTGAAGTTTGTAAACCACTCACTCTCCCACACCAAAGTCCATAGAGAAAACCAGTGATTTTAGCTCACAGGGACACAGGAGCTGCTGATCCACTGCTGAAAACATTGTAGACATTAATTATGTTTTACTAAATTCTGTTCAAAAATGTAGTTTTTTATTTAGTGGCTAAATTCTGTTTTTCCCTCGTGTACCTGCTGGTCGTGCAATGACAGTATCTGATACAAAAACCTGAATTATCGCTTTAAGAGATAATTCAGACCCACAATAAACTGAAGGAATGTAAAAATAATAAAAAGGATTTAGAGATAATCTCGGGCTTCTTTCCGGGTTCTTTCAGCTTGTCGATTAAAAATGAATGTTTAAAATGTAAAGCTGTGCTCTCTAAAGCCAAGTGTCAAAGGGACAATGGCTTGAAAACACGGCGCTGCACTGTGTGGTAATCTCCTTCCATTCTGTCTTATCAGCAGAGCTCAAAGCCCTGGAGGAAACCATGAGCAGTGGTCTTATCAGCGGGAACAGCAAAACCACACTGTCTCCACGGATTTGTTCCAGGCAGATGACCCACTAAGACACGTCGCACCTGCTCGCCCTCCATCTCCACCTTCAGCACCTCCTGAGAGACAAGGACATGATGTTTCTGTCTGCTTGAGAGTCAAACACGCCGACCACCATGCAGGAGTGTCACACCGGCCTGTGCCTGTCCGTCTACATCGTCACCTTCGTGCTGGGTTTGCCCGCCAACATCCTCGCCTTCTACACGTTCTTCACCAAAGTCCGGCAGAAGCCCGCCCCCATCGACATCCTGCTCCTCAACCTGACCATCTCCGACCTCCTCTTCCTCGTCTTCCTGCCCTTCAAGATGCACGAGGTGGTCAACGACATGGTGTGGGACCTGCCCTACTTCCTCTGCCCGCTCTCTGGCTTCGTCTTCTACATGACCATCTACAACAGCACCTTCTGCCTGACTGCGGTCAGTGTGGAGCGCTACCTGGGCGTGGCCTTCCCGATCCAGCACTCCCTGAAGCGACGACCTCAGTACGCCATCGCCGCCAGCATCTTCTTCTGGATCTTCTCCTTCTTCCACCTGAGTATTGTCTTCATCATTCCCTTCATCGGGGCCCAAGACTCCGCCAGTGTGACCCCGGGCCAAAACGCCTCGGCCGCCTCGATCGTAGGCAACGTCAATGAGAAGAAGGTTTGTTACGAGAACTTCACGGAGGCCCAGCTGAACGTTCTCCTGCCCGTGCGTCTCGAGCTCTGCGTGGTCCTCTTCTTCATCCCACTCCTCATCTGCAGCTTCTGCTACATCAACTTCATCAGGATTCTCTCCAACCTGCAGAACATCAACCGGCGCCGGCGGCTCCGGGCCATCGGCCTGGCGCTGGGGACCCTGCTGGTGTTCGCCCTCTGCTTCGGCCCCTACAACGTCTCACACATTGTGGGTTTTATCTACTGGAAAAGTCCAAAGTGGAGAACCAAGGCCCTGCTCTGCAGCACCTTCAACGCCTGCCTCGACCCGCTCATCTTCTACTTCTCCTCCTCAGCTGTCAGAGGCAACGTGGGCAGTGTCATCCACGGGGTCAAAGGTTACCTGAACAGGTGCATGCCCTGTCACCTTGTCCTGCGCTGCTGCGAGACCGAGAAGGAAAACAGATCGAGACAAGACGAGAGCAACACAAACACCATCTGAGGGACGTGAGAGCGAGCCGAGCGAGCCGAGCGAGCGGCAGGAAATTAATGTCAGGTTTATGTTTTTACTTGTGAGGAAAATTGCTTGGCGTATCGCGCGGTGCAGCGGCGTCCTCGTTTGACTCTCTGATGAACTTCCCTTTTCGGAAACATGAAGAGAGAGAGAGAGAGAGCGAGTGGAGCAGCTCTTTGATGAAGAACAGTGTGTGTGTGTGTGTGTGTGTGTGCGTGTGTGTGTGTGTGTGTGTGTGAGAGACTGTCGACTCCGAACTGTCACTTCCACATGAAACAATATTTACAACACAACGACAACATTTCATATGAGCTCCATTAACGCAGTCAGGCGAAGAAAAGCCAACAGAGTGAAAATCGGGCTTTGTACAGCTTTTTACGTCATCGCTGAGCAATGTGAGATAAAGCTTATCTACCTTCTTTAAAGGCATAGTTAAGGTTTTTATTAATGTGTTTTTGTATGAGGTATTAAACCATAGCCACTCTGCATTAGTTTACCATGTCTGAAGAATATGTTCACGTCTTTATCTCACTGTTAGACAGACTTTTCCAACAGGAAAGTGAAGTTTGTAAACCACTCACTCTCCCACACCAAAGTCCATAGAGAAAATCAGTGATTTTAGCTCACAGGGACACAGGAGCTGCTGGTCTACTGCTGCCTCCATCAGTAAGTTCAAATATGTTAATTGATGATTTCGGGCTTTTGTAATCCTTTGTTCAGATTTACCTCAGTGACACAAAGTGACCACACGAGGCAGCAGTAGACCAGCAGCTCCTGTGTCCCTGTGAGCTAAAATCACTGATTTTCTCTATGGACTTTGGTGTGGGAGAGTGACATGTTCTTAAGATATCTTAGACCTAAAATGATGTAGATTTTATTTGCTGGGTCTTTTGTTAGGTGTCTAAAATCTGCATGGCAGCTTTGTCTTTGTGTGGAGGCTGGTTCCTGCCACAGGGGGCGCTCACAGTGTACTTCATTCAACCACACTTAAAAAAAACCCCTGAAATATATCATCTGTTTTTGTAAATAATTTTTTTTAACAGTATTTGTCACATGTTCTTTAGCATCGTAGCATGAAAACTGTAAAAGGACTGAAACATGTTGGAAAATAAAAGGGCTGTGAATTTCTCTTAAAGAAAGATTGATTGATTGATTGATTGATTGATTGATTGATTGATTGATTGATAGATAATTTATTAATCCCAAGCTGGGAAATTGAAATATCACATCCATATACCACATAACATAGCATCAATTAATCAATTATTACAAGTTGAACGTAATAATGGCACACGTCAGAATTATACATACAGCACATAAACATTTGATTGTGTATGTACCCTAAAAAAGTTTACTTTTTCATTCTATATTTGTGTACTTTTGTTTTCCTGTCTTACATGATTATTACTCACAGTCTTATGCAGAGTTCATGTTACATTTTTAAATTGTGTTGTCTATTTTAAATTCCACACAGTACATTTGCCATATTTAAAGCATAACAAGCATGTATGAATATATGTGTAACAATGTAATAGTGTGAGTCTAAGAATGCAATTATGTAAGAAGTACAGAACCTTTATTTTCATACACCAATTATATGAACATATAGGAAAAGATGAGATAAGATATAAGTTTTGGAGTTACGTTTCACAACAAAAATGAGTGTCATAAAATCCATAATTTGTGTTATTAGTTTATCATTTCACATTCAGTGGACTCACTACCTCTTATACTTTATGCACAAGTAATATCAAGTACTTTTACTTTGTACTTTTGGAGTAATCCAAGGACAAAGTTCACATTTCACAACAAAAATGAGGTTAATCGTCCATTTTCAAAGTGTCATAACATCCATAATTTGTGTTATTAGTTTATCATTTCACTTTCAGTGGACTCAATACCTCTTATACTTTATGCACAAGTAATATCAAG
>JAFBJR010000012.1:3030-20240 GCA_016785285.1 Brachirus orientalis
CTTGGTGTCTCTCAAATTGTGTTTCTTGTGTTCGTTGCTCTTCATTGGACGACCCAGATTATGGACTTGTCAACTAAGACATGCAGCATTTGGCATCAGCTTTGTGCTTTGTGTCTCATGTATCCTGGTGAAAACCATGGTTGTCTCTGCTTCACCAGTGCCTCATAAAAACAGCCAGTATCACAGTGACAAGATAGTTTATGAGTGTGCAGTTGGGTCCACAGTTGGTTTTGCAGTTTTACTTGGTTATATTGGTTTACTGGCCGTCCTCAGTTGTTTGTTAGCTTTTCTAGCAAGGAATCTTCCAGACACTTTCAATGAGGCCAAACTCATCACTTTCAGCATGCTGATCTTCTGTGCAGTGTGGGTGGCCTTTGTCCCTGCTTACATCAGCTCACCAGGCAAATATGCAGATGCAGTGGAGGTATTTGCCATCCTGGCCTCCAGTTTTGGCCTCTTGGTGGCACTGTTAGGACCCAAATGTTATATAATCCTGTTGAGACCAGAGAGAAACACAAAGAAAGCCATCATGGGTCGAGGTACTGGGTCATGAAAACTCCAAGGAACAGAATTTCTCAATTCTGCTACATTGTACATACAAATATACAGGTGGTAGAATAACTTTTATTATTTCACAAGAGAAAGGGTTGATGCTAAATATATAAATAATAATGTGTCTCATTTAATATATTCATGATCACTTACATTTAATTTTTTTTTTTTTTTTCGGCAATTCATAAAATTACTGGACACTTTTTTCCAAATCCCTTGAAGTCATTGTCATACCTGACTCATTTGATGCCTTTCCCATTGTGGGACTATCAAGATATAAGCAAATCTTATCTTCTGCAACCAACAGACTATTCAGATGCATCAACTCCAGCATGAAGATAAGCATTTCTCTATTCTCTCTGTTTTCAGCATCATGTATCTGTTTTAACAGATATAACCTTTAGTCTAAAATGTTAATCGTCATCCTCCTTTTCAGAAACATCCCCCTCAGCATCCTCATTAGTTAGTAGCACAAATATAGGCAATAGTGGTGGAGAGAGTTCCTCCACAACAGAAAGTCATCATGCTGTCATCATGTGTTGTGCTTAAACGCCCATTCAGTTGTATTGTCTCCACTAATCTTTTCCACTTTACAGTTCTAGCACTACTCGGCTCACTATTCACTCAGCTCGACTCTACTTAGTTTGGTATCAGGCACATTGTTTTCCATTAGTTCATAGAACCCGTGGGCAGAACTGTCGTAGGAAAGCCGCGTGGACGGCCGTGTGACATGGTTTTATACACGACACAAACACAGAAACTAGTGACGGTCAAAGCAGTTCTTTTCTTTGTACTGAATTATTCGAATCAGTTGATTAAAAAGATTTTGCTCACTGATTTGTTCAGTACTTAACGATCATGACCAGAGCACAGACTCGGACACATCTGATGAGCCACATCTGACACAGTCACTGAACTGGATTATGGCTGAACAGGTGGCGATTCATTGGCTTTCAGCAGTGGTGCCGCTAAATACACCAGACTCTGGTAATTATTGAGATTTTAGAAATTTCCTTGGCAAATGTAAAGATTAATGCGTGTTTCACTGTCAGTATCAGTGGCCGGCAGTCAATGTCACATATTAGTGTTGGCTCAGCTCGCTTGGAACCATACCAGAGCAAGTACCAAAAAGAGTACCAGGTATTGTCCCTACTGGAAAAGCAAAATAATAAAAAAAAGTAGAGACGAGTCGACTGAGTAGTTCTGGAACTGTACAATGGAATATACTAAAACTACTTGTGGTTCAAGAGCCATATCATGAGGACGTTTAGGTCTTTGTTACTTTTAATGGTACAAGTTAACCTCACCTAAAAAGAAAACATTAATTTAATAGCATTTATTTAGTAAATATGGATCTGATTGTAGTTGAAGATACAATGTCCTAAACATCTCCTGTGTTTCAAAACATCATCAGTAAAATACTGATGGTCGACCTTCTGAACATGCAACAATGTAAAACTTTTATATTATTATTACTATACTGCAGGAAACATAGCATTATACAGAACAGAATTATAGTATCTCACCATTCGAAGATACACGTTCTGAACTCAACTCAAACTCAAGCAGATCTTTTTACTTACGTTTTATTTTCTTTGAGCGACAGCTTGTACACCAGCTGGACAGGGAAATGTCCTGCTACATGGATTATAGGCAGACAGCGCATGTGGTTTCTGTGGTCACAAGATCTTGGGCTTCTCATGTATGTCCCATCAAGGAAATGGGCGGATGATGACATTTACAGTACCTCACGTGAACCGTGTCGTTCCTTTGTGGAATCGTGGACTCAGATAGAAGTTAAAAGCTCTCTGAAGAAAGCAATTGTCAGGTGCTTTAGATCAAAGAGACATTTATTCTTGCATTACTCAAAACTACTGGATAAAGGTTATTATGAAAAATCAGGTATATGTAGAGTGTCAACACCTATTTATTTAAAAGTATAATTTGACCCCACAATTTTCCACAACCCATGGGTTTCTAACTTGTAATATGATGTCTGATTGAAAACAGCAACAGGAAAATTAAACCACAACACACGTAGGCCAAAGTTAATAATTTATAAATGCGGAGTATGTGAATCTATTTCAATTCAATTCAATTCACTTCAATTCAATTTTAATTGTATAGCCCCAAATCACAACATACTTTATCTAAGGCACTGTACATAATAAGGCCAAAACCTTTACAATATTACAGAGAGAAAAGAAACCCAACAGTTCACACAATGAGCAAACACTAGGCATCAGTCGAGAGAAAAAACTCCCTTTTAACAGGAAGAAATCTGTGACAGAACCAGACTCAAAGATGTGCGGTCATCTGCCTCGACTGGTTGGGGTGAGAGGAAAATGTGTTTTTCCTCCTTACAGACCATAACAGAGACTTCTTTAAAGTGGTGAGGGAGAGACAGAAGAGAGAGACCAGGAGCAAATATACAACAGTTGTATCAAGTTTAGAGTCAGTTATGTCATGTTTATAGAACTACAGTTTCATTCATACAAGCAGCAGCAGAGATTATAATGAAATTATAAGAAGAAGAAATAAGAAATTATAATGATGAACTTAATAATGACAGCTGTATTATTGTTAATGAGACATCATGAAGTCATATTCATACCCTGAGTGTGAGAGAGTGAGTGTGAGAGAGTGAGTGTGAGTGCACCACAGGAAATCCCCCAGCAGTCTAGGTCTATAGCAGCATAACTAAGAGATGGTACAGGTTTCCCTGAGCCAGCTCTAACTATAAGCTTTATCAAAAAGGAAGGTTTTAAGTCTAACTTTAAATACAGAGACAGTGTCCGCCTCCCGAACCGACATTGGCAGTTGGTTCCACAGGAGAGGAGCCTGGTAACTAAAGGCTCTGCCTCCCATTCTACTTTTATGGACTCTGGGAACTACAAGTAAACCTGCGTTTTGGGAAAAGGGCTGCAACTAAATCATTTACATGAATTAAACTTCCACTTATTTTCTCAATTAATAAAGTACTTGTTTGTTCTAATAAAAGGACAGAAAATGTTGGAAAATGTTGATCAGTGTTTCCCAAACCTAAAAACAAGATGTTCTGAAATGTTTTGTTTTGTCCACAAAAACAGCAAAGAAACCAGAAAATACAGCTGAAAATCAGGGAGCTTGTTTTAATTATAAAAAACAACACAAGCCAATTAATTGACTATCAAAATAGTTGCCGATTCAATTAGTAATTGATTAATAATCCATCCATCCATCCATCCATTTTCTGCCGCTTATCCGAGGTCGGGTCGCGGAGGCAACAGCTTAAGCAGAGAAGCAGACTTCCCTCTCCCTGGCCAATTTGTGTAGCTCTTTTGGGGGAATCCCGAGGCGTTCCCAGGCCAGCCGAGAGACATAGTCTCTCCAGCGAGTCCTGGGTCGTCCCCGGGGCCTCCTCACAGTGGGACATGCCCGGAACACCTCACCAGGGAGGCATCCAGGAGGCATCCTAACCAGATGCCCGAGCCACCTCATCTGGCTCCTCTCAATGCGGAGGAGCAGCGGTTCTACTCTGAGCCCCTCCCGGATGACCACGCTTCTCACCCTCTCTCTAAGGGAGAGCCCAGACACCCTGAGGAGGAAACTCATTTCGGCCGCTTGTATTCGCGATCTCGTTCTTTCGGTCATCACCCACAGCTCATGACCATAGGTGAGGGTAGGAACGTAGATCGACCGGTAAATCGAGAGCTTCGTCTCTTGGCTCAGCTCTTTCTTCACCACGACAGAGCGATGCAGAGCCCGCATTACTACGGATGCCGCACCGATCCGCCTGTCGATCTCCCGCTCCGTTCTTCCCTCACTCGTAAACAAGACCCCGAGATACTTAAACTCCTCCACTTGAGGAAGGATCTCATCCCCAACCCGGAGGGCACTCCACCCTTTTCCGGCTCAAGACCATGGTCTCGGATTTGGAGGTGCTGATTCTCATCCAGGCCACTTCACATCCGGTTGCGAACCGCTCCAGTGAGAGCTGAAGATCACGACCTGATGAACCAAACAGGACCACGTCGTCTGCAAAAAGCAGGGACCTAATCCTGAGCCCACCGAATCGGACCCCTTCAACGCCCTGGCCCCCTCTTCACCCGAGTGTCCAAGACATGTGGTCGCAGGTCTGACGATACGACTATGAAGTCGATCATTGACCTATGACCAAGGGCATCCTGATGCCAAGTGTGCATGTGGATACCCTTATGTTTGAACATGGTGTTCGTTATGGACAATCCACGACGAGCGCAGAAGTCCAATAACAAAGCACCGCTCGGGTTCAGATCGGGGGGTCGTCCCTCCCAGTCACACCCCTCCAGGTCTCACTGTCATTTCCCACGTGAGCATTGAAGTCTCATGCCCACACCAGCACCTCACCATGAGCAACTCCAGAGTGGAAGAGAGTCCAACCCCTCTCAAGGAAACTGGTTCCAGAACCCAAGCTATGTGTCGAGGTGAGCCCGACTATATCTAGTCGGAACCTTTCAACCTCGTGCACCAGCTCAGGCTCCTTCTCCGTCAGAGAGGTGACATTCCATGTCCCGAGAACTTGTTTCTAAAGCCAAGGGTCGGACTGCCAGGGTCTCTGCCTTCGGCCACCACCCAGCTCACACAGCACCCGACCTCCTTGGCCCCTCCCACAGGTGGTGAGCCCATGAGAAGGGGGACCCACGTTGCCTCCTCGGGCTGTGCCCGGCCGGGCCCCATGGGTGTAAGCCCGGCCACCAGGCGCTCGCCATCGTGCCCCACCCCCAGGCCTGGCTCCAGAGGGGGGCCCCGGTGACCCGCGTCCGGGCGAGGGAGAGTGTCCTCCATTGATGTCGATCCTCATAGAAGGTCTGTGTGAAAGAGCGGTCCACAAAGTTAATGAATTATAAATTTGGAGTATGTAAATCTATTTGGTACATTCAATGATTTGAGAAATTTTGGGGGTTAGTGTACATTTCTTTATGTTGGAACATGTGAACTGGGCATATGATGTAATGTGTGTGGAAATGGTGGATACAAATAACAACTCATTATTTTGCAGTCTCTTCATGTATGTATCAAACAGCTCACTATTTGGCTGTGATATTTGGATATTATTGGGTGTAACTTAAAAAGTGGTAAAGAACAAATTACTGTAAACCTAACATATTCACACATATTGTATGTTAGACTTACCATCATCCAGGTGCCTCTTGTTTTTTATTTGGCCATCACTTTTTTTGCCATCACAATCAAAAAGACAAACTACGCTCTGCACGGGGATCTCGCTAGTAAACTGTATATAGGCTGTCTCCTCTTATGCTGTCTCCGCTATACAAATAAAATTGAATTGAATTATGTCTGCTGTTTCAACTCACTACTGACATCTACTGGTAGAAATAAGTACTGTCCTTTGAGCAGCTGAGGATTTTTCCTCTATTTACAAGCAACAAAAACTGTTTTAAATGACAAGGCAATGGTGAAAATTATTTTAACCAGAAAAATAAGGATGGGGACTTCAAGTTTAGATTAAGGTAATCAGGATCAGGACTACTTTTTGTGCCTGGAGTTAGAACGAAACAAAGTGAGGCAGCATTCAGCTTTGATGCTCCGCACTTGTGGAACAAACTCCCAGAATGTATCAGGGCTGTTGGAAGTCTGAACTGCATTAAATCAAAGCTAAAAACTTTTTTATTTAGTACTGCATTTCAGTAATCTCCCACAATGCACTGGGGTTTTTATTTATTGCATTGTATCTGTTTAATTATATCTTAACTGTCTCCTCTTAATTTATTTTACTTTGAACTCTTTTCCATTTAATGCATTCATTAATGTTTTATGTAAAGCACTTGAATTGTCTTGAACGTAAAATGTTGCCATACAAATAAACTTGCCTTGCCTAAGTTTAGTTGTATATATTTATAAACTATATTTAAATAAATTAAGAAATCAAATAGCACAGAGTAGGCTTTGACAAAACAAATCTAGGAGATTTTTACAGAACAAAAGATGAGTAGTGCATGTAAAAAAAAAAGGTGGAGGACACGAGAAAGGGTGCACCTGAAAAAAGTTTCTTTCAGTTTCTCTACAGTGTAGACATTGTAAAGTTTTTATAAATTACGTCAATAATGCTCTGACTTGTGGCTTTTACTTTTCTTATTTCTACAGTCAAACATCAAAATACTAAAGAAAAACAATAATCCTTTTCTACAACAACATTTTGTACAAATCAGTGTCTGATGGGATTTATTTTAGGGCCTGCCCCTACACCTTCACTTCCTCCTCTGCACTGATGGGTGGTGTTAAAGGACTATCTAATCAATAAAATGTGGTGATATTGTGATAAGACACTCAGAGAAGGAGATGAGCCAAAAAGTCATGAGGGCATTTTTAGACACCACCCTCCTCTTCCTAATGTCACATTTTTGCTTTTACTCTGTTGTGTCCTCCTCTCTTTATTCCTCCTCTTGTCAGTTAAAGGGACAGTTTCATTTAAATGGGATGCACAAAAGTGGAGATGTGATTCTTGGTGGACTGTTTACAGTCAACTTCATTTCAGCTGATCCTGACTTGTCTTTTACCTCAGAGCCACAAAAGCCTGACTGCTATGGGTGAGTCTGTGATGGAAACAACACAAATTGATGAAACACAAGTCTATTATTAGACTGTATGTATGATTAATGTGAAATACTTCCAGTGTGTATATATGCCATTTTAATTAATATTATATTTGCCTTAATAATATGTTTTAATGTTAGGAACCACATTATAAATTATACATTCAGATAAAAAGTTTAAACACGTGGCTTTGAATTTTTTGTATTTAATGTATTTTAAGTAGTAAACACTAGTGTTATGTTGTTAGTTTTGATGTTGTAGGATTCAGACAGGCTCAGACCATGGCCTTTGCTATTGATGAGATCAACAGAAACTCCAACCTGCTGCCTAATGTGACTCTGGGATACAGTCTGTATGATAACTGCCTTCAAGTAGGAATTGGATTTGGTGCAGCACTGACCTTAGTCAATGGTCAAGAGGAGCAAGTTACATTAGAGGAGAACTGTGTAGGAACTCCTCCAGTCCTAGGGATTGTGGGTGATTCTTCTTCTACACGTTCTATTGCCATATCCACAGCCTTAGGTTTGTACAGAGTGCCTCTGGTAAGTTTAATTAAATTAAATAATTTTTTTAAATTTAAAAAAAGCATTATACAACTGCCATTCAGTTCTGAACATTGTTAACATGGAAAAAGGGATGAAGATTAAAATTTCTTTTTAAAATGTTCAGTCTGTGTGTTTTACAGGTGAGTTATTTTGCCACATGTTCCTGCCTGAGTGACCGACAAAAGTATCCATCTTTCTTTAGGACGATCCCAAGTGATAGTTTTCAGGTAAACCTATCCACAAATTCTAAATGATTAAAATTAATAAAGTGCATAAATATTCATATGTATTTTGGACTGAAAAATATACAGTATTTTGTGTGTCACCAGTCATCATTTTAAATGTCTCATTTACAGAACTATGTGGTGTCAGATATACAACACTTAAAAAAACGCAAGTCTTTGATGAAGCAGTTTATCAGGATTTCTAGTGAAAGATGATTCCAGCCTGTGCACTAATCCCTCTGCTCTGTGTCCACATAGGTGAATGCTATGATTCAGATTCTAAAACACTTTGGTTGGACTTGGGCAGGTCTGCTCATCAGTGATGATGATTATGGAGTCCACGCTGCCCGATCCTTTCACTCTGATCTGGGTCCAGCTGGTGGAGGTTGTCTGGCTTACACAGAGATTTTGCCCTGGGGTGACGACCCTGATGAACTAAGGAGAATAGTGGATGTGATGAGGAAATCTACAGCTCGGGTGGTGATTGTGTTTGCATATGAGAGTCACATGATTAATCTCATCAAAGAGGTAAGTCCTTAAAATCATATGTCACCAAAAGCTTATAGACATCAAAATATACATTTAATGAATAATATTACAAGTGCAGTTTATTAAAATTCTAAGTAATACTGCTTAATATGAATTTTAAAAAGTGATAAAATGATTTACGTGTTATAATGTAATGTACAGGTGGTAAGGCAGAATGTAACAGGTCTACAGTGGATCGCCAGTGAAGCCTGGACATCAGGTCCTTCACTCCAGACTCCTCACTTCATGCCGTACCTGGGTGGAACCCTGGGCATCGCCATCCGTCGAGGAGAAATACCAGGGCTCAGGGACTTCCTGTTACAAATACGTCCTGACCTACATCACAACAGCACAAATGGAAACAGCATGGTGAGAATTAAATGTTTCAATTTGATAAGGGTAAAACAAATGAAATAGTGTCATTATTAAGAAAATGTTTAATGTGTTTTTCAGGTGAATCAGTTTTGGGAACACACATTTCAGTGTAGATTTGCACCACCTCCAGCAGGTTGGGTGGAAGCTGGAGGAGAATTATGCACTGGACAGGAAGTTCTAGAGAATGTGGAGACTGAGTTCCTGGATGTTTCAGACCTCAGGCCAGAGTATAATGTGTATAAGGCTGTGTACGCTCTGGCATATGCTCTTGATGACATGCTGCAGTGTGAGCCAGGGAGAGGACCTTTCAGCAACAACACCTGTGCTCATTTACAAAGACTGGAGCCATGGCAGGTGAGATATCAGTTTACACTCTACTCTTCATTTCAAATCCTTTGTATTCCATTCGGAGTGTGAAGTGTAAAGAAATTATGGACTAAATTCTCCTTCTGGTATTCTGGAAATTACTTGTTGGAATACAACTATTTATTCAATCAGTAGTTTATGTTGATGGCTGTGGAAAACTTTAATTAGAATTTTGGTTTATTGTGGCCATAATTTGTCCTTAACAAAATAGTAATCATTTTCAATTTTATTTTCCTTATGTCCCAAATCTGGATTTTCATAGATTACACATTACTTGGAAAAAGTTGACTTCACCACAACATTTGGTGATCAAGTGTCATTTGATGAAAATGGTGATGCCTTACCAATATATGACATCATGAACTGGGTGTGGCTCCCTGATGGAAGAACTAAAGTTCAGAGAGTGGGTGAGGTTAAGAGGTCAGCCTTCAAAGGTGAAGAACTCACACTGGATGAAGACAAAATCTTCTGGAACTTTCAATCCAAACAGGTTACTTCTTACTTTTTCAGACTGCACACTCAAAATAGAAGTACCGATGAAGGGTACAAAGCTTGTCGCTGGGGGCATTCCTTTTTGAAAGACATTTTTGAACCCATTAATTAATATCCGTCTTTGTACCTCATCCTTACTTATGGTTATGGCAAATGACAACAAGTATAATTATATCCAGGAGAAAACAATTTTAAAAACTTTCAAAATGAAAATTAACTAATTCTCCTTTGTGTTTCACTGAAGAACTTATATGTGCACTGGATATGTACTACGGTACCCTTGGTTATGTTACAAATTTGTTCCTTAATTCACTTCTTCTTAATTCACACTGTATCCTTTTTGATTGTCAAAAGGTACATTTCTGGCTTCTCAATGGACAACAATGAACTATTGAGGGAACATTCTCTAAGGGCTCTAATTTCATAGACCAGGCACAGTGCAGGTGCGCCGTGCCAAGGGGGTTTGTCCAGGCATGAGCTCAGTGGAGGACATTGCACCCTCCACCTTCTCAGCCATAAGCATCAAGTGCTTGGGTGAGATTGAGGTTGGCTTATGAGTAAGGTAAACATATTTTTCCACGAATAAAGACACTCATATTGAAATCAGAAGCACCTGTGCCTAAAGGATGCACTGCCAAGCTCATAGTCTGGTCCTTCTCATTAGTGTTTGCATGTGAAATTAACTTGTCTTACCCAATTGAATTATGATAATTTTGGCATGTAACTCTAGATTATACAAAATCAAAGATGTGAATATGTTTAATTAACTCTCTTCCAGATCCAGTCAGAAGCATGTCCCTGTGCACAAAAAGGAAGAGGAAGAAGGAGACTAATTCAATAAATCTGCACCACGAAATTAGAGCCCTAAATGTGTACCTATAGTTATAGAAATGTCTCATACTCCTATTATCAAAATCATTATAGATTAGTCTAACAGATATTGATTTTCCTCCACACAGCCTCCTCGGTCAGTGTGCAGTGAGAGCTGTCCTCCAGGTTCCCGCATGGCCAGAAAGAAGGGGGAACCTGAGTGTTGTTTTGACTGTGTCCCTTGTTCTGAGGGAAAGATCAGCAATACAACTGGTGAGTGTAAAGTTTGAAACACCACACTTCAGAGATGTTGTATAAACATGTATCTCATCACTTTCCCTCTTTTCTCAGACTCCATGGAGTGCACCAGTTGTCCAGAAGATTTCTGGTCCAGCCCCCAGCGTGACCACTGTGTTCCTAAGAAAACAGAGTTCCTCTCCTACCATGAGCCTCAGCTCACCAGGCAAATATGCAGATGCAGTGGAGGTATTTGCCATCCTGGCCTCCAGTTTTGGCCTCTTGGTGGCACTGTTTGGACCTAAATGTCACATAATCTTGTTCAGACCAGAAAGAAACACAAAAAAGGCCATCATGGGTCGTGGCATTGGATCATAAAAACTGCAAGAGACTAAATTATTCAACTCTACCTACAATTTACACACAAAACGCAGATAAAATAATGTTTTATATGCAATAATAATATGTTTTAATTTAATATGTAATTAAATGTAAAATATACCATAGCTTATAAAATATAGTCATGGTCTCTTTTTTAATGACTTTTCTCTTTTCCAGCATGCAATTAACAAATTACAGGACCCATACTTCAAATTCCTTAAAGTCTATGTGTATATATATTATTCTTTCCATGACCGATGGATCATTCAGATGCATCAACTCTCCGTCCTCAGCAGCTCCTCAGTATTATGTATCAGTTTAGATATAACCTTTGTCCAAAAATGTCCTCATCATTCCTCAGAAACATATCCCGCAGCTTCCTGTGCAGTTCACGCACAGATATAGGTAATGGGGGTGGACAGATGTCCCCCAAAACAGAGTCATCTGTTTTCCATGTTTATCTCTGTCATGCTGTGTTGTAGCTTAAATGTCCATTCAGCAGTATTGTCTACACTAATCGACAATCAATATAATAATCTCTTGCAGCTTGTTTTCACTAGAAATATGTAAATATACAAAAGCTGCTCATGCTCCAAGAGCCATGTCCTGAGGGGTTTAAGGTCCTAGGTTTTTTTTTGCTGAGGTTACCTTGTACCATTAAAATAATAAAAAAAGGTTACTTTCCCTTTAAACAAGGATTCAGTCAACTTTAATGGTATTTATTTAGAAAGTATGGACCAGATTGGACTTGAAGACACAATGTTCACAGACTGAATTTCCCCTAAATTTAAATGTCTCCTCTCCTGTGTTTCAAAACATCATCAGTTATATAATGATATAGGGTCTACTTTTTTAACATGCAACTATGTAAAACCTTTACTTCACAATGAATGAACTACAGGAAACATACAATAAACAGAATGATAGTGTCTCACCAGTAGAAGGTACATGTTCTGAAGTTATCCAAAATACGAGCAGATCTTTATTACTTACTTTTTTGTTTTCTTTGATCTTGGGGTTCTCTTGAATGTCTCATTGCAGAAATGTTTCCCTTGGGTGAACCGAGTTGTTCCTTTGTTATATTGCAGACTCGGACAGGAGTTAAAAGCTCTTTGAATAAAGCACTTGTCAGGTAGTCTAGAAATAAAAGACATTTATTCTTGCATCACTTAAAAATTACAAAATCCATTTCCATGAAATTTTGAAGCAGATATGTAGAGTGCTAACATCTATTTAAAAAGTATAATCAGTATCATTTTCCAAAACCTGTGGGTTTCTAAATTCTAATATGATGTCCGATTGCAACACAGCCAATTACTTTAAAGGAGACATAGAATGGTCTTTTTTGAACCAAAAATTGAGATTACTGATGTCTTAGATAAACTAAATGATATTTATGGTCAAAAACCTCACAGTCTCTTCCGATTAAGCCAGTTTATCGCTCATCTCTGAGAGCATTTGAACAGGCCCCAGAACACTGAGTCTCTTGCCAATGGCCAGCTACCAAACGCATTCCCACTCGCTTGTGATTGGCCAGCTATGAGCGGACTGCGCAGTGCTTAGCCCCCCCGAACCGCAGGAGCATCAGTTTGAGTGCCTGCGTGGTTTATATTTACATGTAAAATAAACCATTTTAGTATAAGTTGTTCCCCATGCATACGGTTTCTCACAGTTTTAACAGCGGTTCGCTTTTAAAACAGCGAGCCGAGACAAACAGAAAGCACACACAATCTCTGCCTGCCGCACAGTAGTTAGCATATGTGCTAACCTGAGACACTCACAAGCTAACACAAAAATACACACATTTCCACACAAGTTGTGCAGCGGTGTGTTAGTAAACAGTATCTTATGGAGCTGAGACAAAAACTCACTCATTTTCTACCACTGCTGAGATAAACACAGACTGATCTTTGCCTGCCGCACTGTAGTTAGCATATGTGCTAACCCGAGACACTCGCGAGCCAACACATAAATGCACATATTTCCACACAAGTTGTGCAGTGTTTTGCTTGTAAACAGTATCATATGGAGCTGAGACAAACACTCACTCTCACTCACTCATTTTTCTACCGCTACTGAGACAATCAGAAAAGGCGAACACACACGCTGCCTTTCAAATGAGGCTTCAATTAGCTGTTGTTAGCTATTGCTATTCAAGACAAGAAGCAGTCAAGCTACAAAGACATTATTATTTCATTTGGAAATACTTACATTGCCTCCAGGAAATCCATTACAGGTTGTTGGAGCTGCTTCCTGCTGATGAGTCCCGCTTTGTATTGCCCAAAGTTTGCACAACTATTGACTTCAAAGTGACTGCTACAAACAAACAGCACTTCAGGAAGCTTAGGAGGGATATTACTTTAAAAAATTAAAGACATCCACTCTGGTCTTTTTTCCTGATTAGAAGGGAGTCTATGAAGAGTCTGGTGTTGTTTTTGACAACAAGCAACAGAGCAACAATGAACTGAACCTTTCTTCTGAGACATGTTGCTCTCAACAGATACAATAGTTGTAATGGTGGAAGCGATTCAGCTTCTTCTTCATAAGGTTGAATGTTCACGCCCATGACCGGGGGTAGCTGTTGGGGGAGGGTTCGTTGCACGTCAAATGTGCTAGTTGCGTAACTAAACTCGACTTTTCAAAACTGCTTGCTTGAGCACAGGTAAACAGAGAAGCCCTTTTTTCTCAAAAGTGGCTGAAGTGTTTATTGTGACACTTTGATGTTAAGATACGGGAGGGACACGGGGACACACCAAAAAACACCAGACATTTGATGTTCCAGTGAATGTCCTCTTTAAAAGTGTGCATACCCTACTTTATTTTGGAATATGTTTACTGGACATAGGATTTATTATGCATGGATATGTTGGATAAAAATGCAGTTCATGCCTATGTGTGAACCCTCGTACAGCAGAATTTCCCCTTCTCATTGGCTGCCCAATTGGACACCACTCTTCTCCAGCTGAATGCATAATTACACGTGCTCGACTTCAGGTTTCTCTCCTCACCTATCGGCCGTGACTGCCAGAGCTGGTTCTGAGCTCTCTTCGTCTAACTCCCGTCGGTAGCGGAGCTTCTGCAAAACAACCTCTGTTGCCCAAATGGCTGTGGTTGTCAGAGTCGTTGCATCTGACTCGTGGTGGTTACCTATCTTGCCTATGTGGGTATTAGAAGTGCCGGCATTAAGCTTGTTGTGCCAGTTTCACCAGTTGTATTTCTGTATTCAATTACTCAACCCCTGGACTCTTGGTGGGTCATTGTTATTCCATTTAT
Organism: Brachirus orientalis; assembly: GCA_016785285.1. Taxonomy (NCBI): domain Eukaryota; kingdom Metazoa; phylum Chordata; class Actinopteri; order Pleuronectiformes; family Soleidae; genus Brachirus; species Brachirus orientalis. Next base: position 17,390 of record JAFBJR010000012.1, read on the forward strand.
CCAACACACCTGCTATTAAGGGCATTCACCTCCACCCACCCTTTTTTACTAAAAACTAATTTATCCATAGTAAATTATTACTAGCTTGATGAGCTACTACCGCTAGCTGACACCCGCATATTCCTTCAAACACGTTATCTGAGTGATGTACAGACATCATGCATGGTGGGTTCACTAGAGACAGGCTCCATACTGACCTCAGACAGTGCCTTATGTTGGCTAATTATATTGGGGATGCCGGAGGTCAATTCTCATCCATCCTAGATCAGAGTAGTGTGATGCTGACCATCACAGCGGCTGCTATATTCCAGTGGGGTGTAGCCCAACCAAGCCATATCTTGACTGTGCTAAATCACTACTGACCTCTACTGGTAGAAATAAGTACTGTCCTTTGAGTAACTGAGGGGTGAACTGGGGCGACCAAAACTGTTATACATGAAAATCATGTTAACCAGAAAAATTAAACTTTAGCTAGATATTTATAAACTATATCTATAAACTTGTAAATGCTGGCTACACATTAATATCTCTGAAATAGGGTGTTTAACAGAAAACAGCAGAGACGTGCAGGTAAAAGAAAAATGACAGAGTAATGTGAACATAAGAAAGAGTATACCTAAGAAAACAGATTTTGTAGCTGTCTTTTCAGTGTGGTCATTATAAAATTAAATTTTTAATAAATAGTGATACTAATATTCTGAATTGTGGTTTTCCATTTTCTAAATTCTACAATAAACATAAAAATACCAAAGAAAATCATTAATAATCCTTTCTATAACTTCATTTTGTACAAGGTGGAATTTATTTTGGTGTCTGCCCCTACAGAGATGGGTGGTGTTATAAAATTAATGAACATGGGCACCTGCAAATCAATAAAATGTGGTGATATTGTGATAAGACACTCAGAGAAGGAGATGAGCCAGGAGGTCATGAGGGTATTTTTAGACACCACCCTCCTCTTTCTAATGTTGTATTTTTGCTTTTCCTCTGCTGTGTCCTCCTCTCTTTATTCCTCCTCTTGTCAGTTAAAGGGACAGTTTCATTTAAATGGGATGCACAAAACTGGAGATGTGATTCTAGGTGGACTGTTTACAGTCAACTTCTATTCAGCTGATCCTGACTTGTCTTTTACCTCAGAGCCACAAAGGCCTGACTGCTATGGGTGAGTCTGTGGTATATATGCCATTTTTAGTCATGTTACATTTGCTATCACATTGGTTATTATGTTTGAACTATTCATCTGACTGAAATAATAATATGTAATTGTGACACATGTAGCTTTGCATTGTTACTATTTAAGGTATCTTAGGTAGTAAACACTTGTGTTATGTTATCAGTTTTGATATTATAGGATTCAGGCTGTTTCAGTCCATGGCCTTTGCTATTGATGAGATCAACAGAAACTCCAACCTGCTGCCTAATGTGACTCTGGGATACAGTCTGTATGATAACTGTGATGAATTGGGAAATGGTTTTCGTGCAGCACTGACCTTAGTCAATGGTCAAGAGGAGCAAGTTACATTAGAGGAGAACTGTGTAGGAACTCCTCCAGTCCTAGGGATTGTGGGTGATTCTTCTTCTACACGTTCTATTGCCATATCCACAGTCTTAGGTTTGTACAGAGTGCCTCTGGTAAGTTTTAATAAATTAAATAAATTCTTTAAATTGTAATATTTGTATTATATTATTTACTTAATAACATAGTTAACATGGAAAAATTATTCATTAAAACGTTCAGTCTGTGTGTTTTGCAGGTGAGTTATTTTGCTACATGTTCCTGCCTGAGTGACCGACAAAAGTTCCCATCTTTCTTTCGGACAATCCCAAGTGATAGTTTTCAGGTAAAAATCTATCTGTAAAAAAAAGAAAAAGAAACAAGAGTGTGTCACCATTCATTTGTGAGTTGTGTGGTGTCAGATACACAACACTGAAAGACAGTGATTAATCCCTCTGCTCTGTGTCCACATAGGTGAATGCTATGATTCAGATTCTAAAACACTTTGGTTGGACTTGGGCAGGTCTGCTCATCAGTGATGATGATTATGGAGTCCACGCTGCCCGATCCTTTCACTCTGATCTGGGTCCAGCTGGTGGAGGTTGTCTGGCTTACACAGAGATTTTGCCCTGGGGTGACGACCCTGATGAACTAAGGAGAATAGTGGATGTGATGAGGAAATCTACAGCTCGGGTGGTGATTGTGTTTGCAAATAATTTTCTCATGATCAACCTCATGAAAGAGGTCAGTCCTGAAAAAAAAAATATATAGCAAAAAACCTAATCCTTTTAAAAACTGATTTCATGAATAATGTTTCATCTGTCATTTGTTAAAACTTCTGTTCTTCATCAATTGTTTACTAGGACAAAATTCAAATGTGTTATTCTAATTATATATATTAGGTTTGTGTGTTACATCAACTTTGGAAACTAGATTATACTGGTGTGGAAGTATCAGTTTACATGTGATAATACAATGCACAGGTGATGAGACAGAATGTAACAGGCCTTCAGTGGATCGCCAGTGAAGCCTGGTCATCAACAGCTGTGCTCCAGACTCCTGACCTCATGCCGTACCTGGGTGGAACACTGGGCATCTCCATCTGTCGAGGAGAAATACCAGGGCTCAGGGACTTCCTGTTACAAATACGTCCTGACCTACATCACAACAACACTGATGGAAATAACATGGTGAGAGTTTTCCTTTGATTTGGTATTTGTGAGATTCATATACTGAAATTCACAAATTATCTTCCAGGTAAATGAGTTTTGGGAACACACATTTCAGTGTAGATTTGCACCACCTCCAGCAGGTTGGGTGGAAGCTGGAGGAGAATTATGCACTGGACAGGAAGTT
>JAFBJR010000012.1:36021-46120 GCA_016785285.1 Brachirus orientalis
TTTTCTTCTCTTGGTGTCTCTCAAATTGTGTTTCTTGTGTTCGTTGCTCTTCATTGGACGACCCAGATTATGGACTTGTCAACTAAGACATGCAGCATTTGGCATCAGCTTTGTGCTTTGTGTCTCATGTATCCTGGTGAAAACCATGGTGGTTCTGGCTGTGTTCAGGGCCTCCAAACCAGGAGGTGAGTCCAGTCTGAAGTGGTTTGGTGCTGTGCAGCAGAGAGGGACAGTTCTGGTTCTGACTTGTGTTCAAGCAGCAATCTGCACTGTCTGGCTTGTCTCTGCTTCACCAGTGCCTCATAAAAACAGCCAGTATCACAGTGACAAGATAGTTTATGAGTGTGCAGTTGGGTCCACAGTTGGTTTTTCCGTTTTACTTGGTTATATTGGTTTACTGGCCGTCCTCAGTTGTTTGTTAGCTTTTCTAGCAAGGAATCTTCCTGACACTTTCAATGAGGCCAAACTCATCACTTTCAGCATGCTGATCTTCTGTGCAGTGTGGGTGGCCTTTGTCCCTGCTTACATCAGCTCACCAGGCAAATATGCAGATGCAGTGGAGGTATTTGCCATCCTGGCCTCCAGTTTTGGTCTCTTGGTGGCACTGTTTGGACCTAAATGTTACATAATGTTGTTGAGACCAGACAGAAACACAAAGAAAGCCATCATGGGTCGAGGCATTGGATCATAAAAACCGCAAGGAACAGAATTGGTCAATTCTAGCTGCAATGCACATACAAAAATAGAGGTAGATTAATGTTAGCTGTTTTTGAGGTTTAGCCATTTCATCATGTTGTGTTGTACCTTAAATGCCCATTCAGTGCAATTGGCTCTTCTAAGGGCATTTTTCCATTAAATAGATCTAACACTACTCCACTGGACTCTACTCAGTTTGGTCTGTTTAGTCTGAAATACGTATGACTGAATGGGTTGTGATTAAGCTCACAATTGCTGGCTTTTGGCCATGCTCTCGCTAAATACACAAGTTTGTTTAATGCATTTTTCTGGATTTTTAAGTCTTTGTAACTGATCTTCAGTTTGGCAATGTTTGGTTTGATTCTTGTGTTTCACTCATGACTCTTCCATTGATGACACTTAGTGACCTGCAGTCTGTTGACGTCACATTTTAGTATCAGCTCCGCTCAACTGGAACTTCACTAAAGCAGGTGTAAACCAAAAAAAGAAACACCAGGTACTATCCCTAATGAAGAAGTGAAAAAAAAAGTTATTCACGTTAAACATAACAAGGATTCAGCCATCTTTTATTTAATAGTATTTATTTAAGAAATATGGAACTGATTGGATTTGAAGACACAATGACGATGAAGACACAATGTCCACAGACCAATTTTCCCCTGAATTTTATCTTATGTGTTTCAAAACATCATCTGTAACATAATGATGGAGGGTTGACTTTTTGAACATGCACCAATTTAAAACCTGCAGTATGACTAAACTGCAGGTAAACAGAATTATAATGTTTCACCATTAGAAGATATATGTTCTGAAATTATAATAAAAATAATATTCGTAATAATAACAAAAACAATAAATTCTACTAATTGTTCTTATCGAAAATACAGGCTGATCTTTTTCCTTACTTTGTTTTTTTGAGCAATGGGTTGTACAGATATAGATATATATTTACCTCCTTACATTACCTCAAGCCAGTGTCCATGGTTAACAATGTTTTGCTGTCATCTTCTTTGCTGCCACCAGCTGGACAAGAATGTGTTCTGCTACATGGCATGTAGGCAGAAAGCGTATGTGATCCCATGTATGTCTTATCGAGAAATGGCGAATAATGACATTAACATCATGTGAACTGTGTTGTTCTGTTGTGGAATTGTGGATTTCAAAGCTCTCTGAACAAAGTAATGGTTTTTAAGTTTTTTTTGTTTTTTTTTTTACTTTGTGTTCAGCTGACAATGCAGACATTGTTTTGAAAAAAGGCATATGTAGAGTGGTAATATCTATTTTAAAAAAAAAAAAAACTTGTAATATGATAAATGGATTACAAGGTCACAAGCAATGATTTTAAAAGTGTTGGGTTTGGTGTACATACCTTATTTCCTATTTTGGAACATTTGAACTGGGCACAGGATAAATGTGCCAAGAAATAGTGGCTATAGATAACAGCTCATTAATTAGCAGTGATATATATACAGTAGATAGATATGGGGTGTAACTTAGAAACCCAGTGAAGAAAATATTACTGTTAACCTTAAATATTCACACTTATTGTAATCAAACAAAAAGACAAACTCAGGTTCTGCACTGAGTTGTCATTGCTAGTAAACTATATAGACTGTCTCCTATGATGTCCGGAAACTACCTGTCTTACTAATAATGTTGCTTAATATATTTTTTTTTATAATCATAATTATAAAACTACAATTGTGAGCATATAACACTTTAAAATGTTGTTCCATTCAAGACCAGAAATACATTAAGAATTTGAATACACGAACCACTACACCTGCAGCCACTATACAGTCAGGTCACCAGCATTATTACAAGGCTGCATAGCCAATATGGTTGGCCTGAATTAGCATTGGAGGCTAGCAACAGATTGTATTCTCAATAGTGAGAATAATCTGAATATTACTGTTTAATGGTGCTTGTGCACTTTTGTCACCTGTAACCAAAAGAGTATTACCCCGGGATTCTATTAAATTCATATCCAACAGCATTGGAAATGATACGCATCCACTTTAGTCAATAGGTCAGCTTCCACCGACTCAATTTGCGTGGCCAACCAGCTCCGTCGTTGTTCCATCAGTCCTTTGCTCCCACAAAGAAGCAAAAGCAGGGGTGGGCAATTATTTTGCCACATGAAATATAAAATATATAAAATATATAAAATATTGTTGAGGGCTGGACCAATGGGCTGAATGAAAAACTGCTCAATATTTATTTTATATATAAAAAAAATAAAGCAGTGCATTGTATTGTATTGTAAATTGGGCAACATACAAACACACAATAAATAATTGGAAAGGCAGACCTTATTCAATTAGTAAGAATTAACTATTAACAAATATGAAATTACTTTGCTATATTTAGATACTATATAATGAATACTATATATACCATATTATGCTGTGGGGTAGTGTCATGAGTTTACTGTCTGAAACTACTGACGCCACCATCCCATCCCACCTGTGGAATGAGCACCTGCATGATTACGCACACACATACACTATTTATTTAATTTTTCGAGTGCCAAGTTTACATGCAAGAGTGACATTCTTTGCTGGTTAAATAATAAGATAATAAACAGGGAGGGAGATCATATTGATACTGTGCCATGTCTGGGTTTATCAAGAGATTTTACTTAAAGACACTCTTGCAAATGTAGCGAATCTTTTTGTTTGTTATAGTACACGTGTACTTTATTAAATACTGCAAGAAATTCCTGTCTCGAGGCTCCATCTGTCTGGCCTTGCTGCATGCTGACATAGCTGTGAATGGAGTTGGTGGGTGTTGACGGATCACGTGACACACAGTTCTCAGCTGTATGCTATGCTCTGCCAACTCAATACTGACATCTACTGGTAAGTACTATCCTTCAAGTAACTGAGGGCTTTTCCTCCGTTTACAAGCAACATCAACTGTTTTAAATTATATAAAAATTATGTTAACCAGGAAATTAAGGCTGGGGGACTTCACATCTACATTAAGTTTAGTTGTAGATATTTGTAAACTATATTTAAATGAAAATTAAGAAATCAAATAGGCTTTGACAAAACAATGTTTTTTTGTAATTAGTGAAAAATGCTGGCGACACATTCAGCATATAAGTGCAAGAGGGTTTTACAGGAAAAAGATGACCAACAGAGCAATGAGAAGGCCACATGAGAGCGTGCACCTGAAGAAGAGTTTCTGTCAGTTTCTTTACAGTTAGACACTGTAAAATTAATATTTATGATGAAAAGAGGATGCCAAATGCACCCTCCATTTGCCAGCGGCTAATGACCTGCTGCTTTGGTGACCTGAACTTCATGCATCTCATTATTTATCTGGATAACATTATAATCTTCTCCAAGTCATTCTCAAGTCATGACCATCTGGAGAGGCTACAATTCATCTTTGACAGGCTTTGGGAGCATGAGTTGAAGCTTAAGCCCTCTAAGTGCCAGTTCATATGGAAAGAGGTGAACTACTTGGGTCACTTGGTGTCAGCCAACAGCATCAGGAGGGACCCAGACAAGATCAGCAAGGTGAAGGAGTAGTCAGTGCCCACCAACCGTAAAGAAGTGCTCAAATTTTTAGGTTTTGCAGGCTACAACAGGTATTATGTTAAGGGGTTCTCCAACCTGGCAGCTCCTCCATATCGTCTCTCTCTTCTGGTGATCCCAGGAAGAAGAAGAGGGGGGCCCAGAGAAGCTTGAAGCCCGACAAACCCTTTATATGGACGGCTGAGAGAGAAAGGAGACTTTCCGTTCCTTAAAAGAGATGTGGGTGAATGCACAAGTGTTGGGGTACCCAGACTACACCCTGCCATGCTGCAGACAGATGCATCAAGGGCAGGGCAGGGCTGGGCTTGGTGCTGGTGCAGGTAGAAGGTGGAATGGAGAGAGTTTTCGCATATGCAAGCAGAGTTTTAAACCCACCTATTGCGTGGCCCTAACCCAGTGTGGCCTGTAATCACCATTTTCCTACATGCGGCCTACATGGGAAAAACTAAAGCCTGACTCTATTGGAGAGGCGGGAGTTCTAACAAATACATTCTTTTGCATTATAAACAGCAGGTCATAAAAGTTAAGAGACAAAGCAGAATCTTACAATCTCATTGGCTGCTCCCCTTTGATGCCACGTCTCTATATCTGACCCCCTGACCTCATCTCTCTCTCTTCTCTGGCTCTCTTGGAGGGCAGACTCCAGTCTCTTTCCTGTGTTCTCTATTGGGGGAAGGCATTGCTCTCTCTTCCCTTCATCACCTCTTGGCCTTGGTGACCGCATGGGAGCCATCTCCATGCTCCTTTAATCGTTCCTCCATGTGAACTGTGACTGACTATGATCACTGCTGCTCCTATCCATTTGTGATTTTGTGATGATGCTAGAGGCCAGAGCTGGATCTCTCTCCTGTCTATATTTAACTTCAGTATCCAGAAGTTCCTCCATGCATACAGAAGGGGACAAGACAACTCCAGCACTGACACTCTCTCACAAATATCCAGCCAGGAGATAAAGGTGGTCCTGCAAACCTGCACCCACCTTATGGTGACTGGTGGGCCGAGGTGCGGAGAGGCTCAAGAGGGGGCTGAGGACAGTGTTGCTATGGAAGGTACTGGGAGTAGTCAGCTGCTAGAGCCCAGTGAATGGTATGGGGAGGTGGGGATGGAGGCACTTCCTGCTATGACCACTCAGGAGATTTGAGCTGGACAGAAAGAAGATCCACCAGAACCACACTTAAAGTCAGGCAGGCATGAGAGTGTGGATGACATGACACATGCTAATATATGGTCAAAGTCTGTCATGTGGAAGGGAAGCAGAAGTTAGGGGACCTATGGGAGGAATGCCTGTATGTGGTGGTAAAGAAGCAACCCAGTTTGCCTGTGTATGTGGTGCGGCTGGAGGATAGAGGGGCAGAAAGGATGTTGCATCAGAACCTCCTCACGCAGTGTGCTCCCTATGGATGGGGCAATAGAGTGTTGATGGAAAAGAACCAGTCTGACAATGAGGCATGGAAGGTCAGCATGGAGTTGGATTTTGAAGTGGAAGGTGAAGGTATTGAGAAAAGCAAGGATGGATATATGGCTGGAACAATACATGGTGAGGAAGAGCACACAGGTACTCAGTTGGACGAGGTGGAGACAGAGGAAATGGCATGTCTGTGACCGGAGGTGGTGCCACACAAGGCAAATATACCAAGGAGAAACCCAGAGAGTCCCCCTGCAAAATTCTAAGTGGAGTCCCACGTCACAATGGAAAGTGAGGAACAGAAGTTGGAAAGTGGAAAAAGTCAAAGAGAGACAGGCGGATGGAGACATATAAGACCATACAGCATACACACTGACAGACAACTACACACAACTTGTAACTTGTTTACACCTAATCCCCCCCCCACACACACACACACCTAAACTGGATGCACAAACTTTTAATAGTATTACTTTTCTGATTACCTCAGGTTCTATTGTGAATGTGTTGCTATTTTTGGTTAGTCTGATGGCAAAGATACCATCACTTAAACAAGGGGTCAATGTAACATGATGTATGTGCTGTGCTACTAGGTGATGCTAATATATTTGAAGGAATTTGGTATTTTCAATTTTTTGCACTATGTGTCCATTCCCACTGCCCGTAGAATTGACGTGCATTACCCCAGGGACACCATGTTGCGTTCATTGTGTACTATCTATTTTGAAGGTAGATCACGGTGAATGTTGCTCCTATAAATGATATTGCATTTCTGTGGAAAATGCTGCAATAGTCTATTATATAGTAAATATAATAGACTATTGCACAATCAATAACCTTAGTGCAGCTGTCATTTCACTAGATGCAGAAAAAGCATTTGATAAAGTAAATTGGAAATTCCTTTTTGCCACAATGCATAAATTTGGATTCAGTGAATATTTCATCTCCTGGATCAAAATTTTATATAGCTCACCCACAGCCTCAGTCAGGACTAACGATCAAACCTCTCCAAGGTTCAGCCTCCAGAGGGGTACCAGACAAGGCTGTCCACTCTCTCCATCATTATTTGCCATTTTTATTGAACCACTTGCAGCCGCAATCCGAGCAAACAGAAGTATTACAGGTATTAAAACAAAAAACATCACAAAATAAGCCTTTATGCTGATGATGTATTACTTTTCCTTCAAAACTCACCAAGCTCTCTCTCTGAGACTATTACACTGATTGATAAATTCTCAGCAGTTTCTGACTACTCAATAAATTGGACAAAATCAATCATCCTACCCATATTATCTGACTTTCAAAAATCAACAACCATTCCCTTCAAATCAGGTAACATTAAGTACCTGGGAATCAATATCTCTTCCAAGGTGGCGGATCTAACACAATTGAACTACTCCACACTACTTAAGACAATAGAGGACGACCTCCTACGGTGGAACTCTTTGCCCATATCACTTATGGGAAGAGTGGCTACTATAAAAATGATGATCCTACCAAAAATCAATTACCTCTTCTCAATGAACCCCACCAAGCCATCTCCAAACTGGTTTAAGGCATTAGACTCTGCTATCTCAAAATTCCTATGGAAAAACAAGCCACCACGTATTAGTTTAAAAACACTACAAAAACAAAAAAACTGTGGTGGTCTGGAACTTCCGAACTTTTATAATTCCTTCCTGGCAAACAAACTAAAGTATGTTCACAATTGGATCAAACCTGACCTACTAGACAATCAATGGCTGGATATTGAACAAACATTCTGCCAAGAAATTCAAATCTCTGACCTGCCCTTCATCAGTACACTCATCAAACGACACCAGTGCTATAAAAGCATAAACATAAATTCCTCCCTGTCAGCCTGGTGGGAATTTATTAAAATTACTAGGTCCTCACACATCCCCTGTAAATTTACCCCAATCTGGAATAATCCAGACATCCTGCACAATAAGGTAATGTTAAACTTCGCATCATGGAAAGAAAAAGGAATAAGGCACTTGGAACAAATATTCCAAGACAACAAATTCATCCCATTCCAGACACTGGTAGACATATATGATATCAATAACAGTAAATTTTTGGAATACATGCAAATTAAATCTGCAGTCCGGGGGAGGTTTAGCACTAGCAAATTGGACCAAGAGCCACCCCCAGTGATAAAACAATTCCTCAACCTCACATCTCCTAAAATGCTATCTAAGTTATACGCACTATTAACAAAAAATGACTGCACAATCAGTTTACCAACGTCAAAATGGGAGTCAGACTTATCCATTAGTTCAGACGAAAACTTCTGGACCCAAATATTAAATAATACGTTTAAAATAATTAAAATCCCAGACCTACAACTTATACAACACAAAACTCTACACAGAATACACTACACAGGACAAAGGATGTTAAAGATGGGCTTATTACAAACAAACACCTGCTTAAACTGCAACGACAACACAGTAGATAATTACATACATGCGCTATGGTCATGTACACCTGTATGTGAAGACCTCTCAGCATGTCTTAGATGCACCGTACCAACCTCTCCCACACTATGCATACTGGGTGACCTAACTCAAATAAATATAGAGACAGGGAAAGCACGCATGCTAATCACTAGCCTAAGCATCGCCAAGAAAACCATTCTTATGAATTGGAAAAACAAAAAAAACTTAAGCATACACTTATATAGAAATCTACTACTAGACCACATCTCTATGGAGAGAATGTCCGCTTCCATTAAAAACCAACTGGACGACTTTGACTCAACCTGGGCACCATTAATAAATTATATAGCTTAGGGCAAGTGGGTGCTTGCGCTTGTGCTGCGGGTCGGGGTTCCTGGGTGGTGGAGCTGCTCGGTGGCCTCCTGGGGTGGGGGGGGGTCTGTGTCTGCGGCCCCTCGGTGGCTGTGCGTCTCCCCTGAGGGTCCCGCCGGTGTCTGGGGGGCCATGCTCATCGGGGGCCTCCCTCCCCTGTGGACTGGGGGGGGTCTTGCTCTTTCACTGCGGTGGTGTTCCCGGGGTCCCACGGATGGCCCTGCCTGGACAGGCCTGGCTGCTTCTCGGCTGGGGGGGCGGGGTGGGACGGGGGAATGTGGGGCTGCCAGTCAGGAAGCTGGCACCCTACCCGGGTGGTCGCTCCTTCTCACCCCCTATGTAGTCACCCCAGGACTGGTACATTCCCACACATATACACGAGGTGTTGGGGGAGGCGCGGTCAGGCCACTGGGGGGGGTTGGGGGGTGGGGGCACCACATGGTGGCTTCACTCCCCACCTCCTCCCCTGTTGGGCGGCTGCTATCCCTCAATTTTTATTGCACAATAGACAGTAGGGCATGGGGGATGGGACGTGGCATGTCGACAGCTCCACTGTCTGCCAGCGGTGGAGGGTCTGTGCCACAATCTCTAACCCCCACTTTTAATTGCACATTAGACATAACATAACATACACACCTCACACATGACACACACACATGCACACACACATACACACACAGACACACACCATCAGGCCCTGATGGGTGATGGCAGGGGGGTGGGCGGGAGCATTCACCCGGACCCCCACCTCCTCCCTGGCCCTCGGCTGGGTGGGGGTAGGCGGTCTAGGGGGGGACGTCTGTGGCGGCCCCGGGTTGCTACTGGCTGTGGGGGGGTCTGGCCCTCCCTCACTCTATCGGGGGGGTGACCAGGGTGGGTGTGGCCGTTGCCCACCTCGAAGCGGCTCTCCAGGAGTGCTGCAATGGGTGGCGACCCGCCCACTCGGCGGATGCCAACGATGGGTGCTTGGGCCCCTGGATGCGGGTGGGATCTGTGCCTGGACACCGCGGGGTCGGACGTGGCGGGCCTTTGGACAAGCTAAATTTCCATTTCATTCGACTCACACATACAACAAGTTTGTAAGTCATCCTATTTCCACCTGCGCAACATAACTAAAATCAGAAACATCCTGTCATTAAAGGATGCCGAAAAGCTTGTTCATGCTTTTGTTACATCTAGACTAGATTACTGTAACTATTATCTGGATGCTCAAATAAATCTCTAAAGAGTCTTCAGTTGGTCCAGAATGCAGCAGCACGGGTAAAGAGAAAAGAGAGCACATCACTCCAGTGCTGAGCTCTTTACACTGGCTCCCTATTAAATTTAGAATAGAATTTAAAATCCTACTCCTCACATATAAAGCACTCAGAGGTCAGGCCCCGTCTTACCTAAAAAATATGATTATTTCTTACCACCCAAATAGACCACTGCGCTCAGAAAATAGAGGCCTGCTTGTAGTTCCCAGAGTCTCTAAGAGTAGAATGGGAGGCAGAGCTTTCAGCCACCAAGCTCCTCTCCTGTGGAACCAGCTTCCACTGTGGGTCTGGGAGGCAGATACTGTCCCTACATTTAAAGTTAGACTTAAGACTTTCCTTTTTAATAAAGCTTACAGTTAGGGCTGGTTCAAGTTAACACTGAGC
>JAFBJR010000012.1:46192-67001 GCA_016785285.1 Brachirus orientalis
GATGATGATGATGATGATTGTTCTTAATGTTACTGATTCTTGAATCATCCTGGTCTCTGTCTTTCTTGTCTTTTCTCTCTGTGAATTTTTGATGCTTTGTTTGTAACTTGTAATCTGCTGAACTCGTCTCTGTACATGTGACACCCACTGCACGTCAGTCCGTCCTGGAAGAGGGATCCCTCCTCTGTGGCTCTTCCTGAGGTTTCTCCCATTTTTTCCCTTAAAAGGGTTTTTTGTGGAGTTTTTCCTCACTCGATGTGAGGGTCTAAGGATAGAGGGTGTCACATGCTGTACAGACTGTAAAGCCCTTCGAGGCAAATTGTGTTTGCGATGTTGGGCTATATAAATAAAATTGACTTGACTTGACTTGGCCCTTCCCGGCACTTGCCGGTCTAGGGATCTGCCCGTCTCCTGTCCCCTTTGCGGCCCCCTCGGTTGGGGGTTGGGGGTCGGTTGGCCGGCCTTGGGGTGGCCGTATGGGTGGCCGGGGTGGGCTCTGCCTCGCTCCCTGGGTGGGCGCCCTTGGGGTGGATCCGCTCCTGCTGGTGGCAGGCTGGCCCCTGGCTGGGGGCCTGTGTGGGTGCTGGGTACGGGGATCTTGTGCCCCCCGGGCTCTGCCCGGGTGTGGGGTGGCCCCGTCCGTGTCCGTGGCCCTGCTGCCTCCTGCCACTGGGGCCGGCTCTGGGCGGGGGGGCCTTTGCCCGGCGTCCTCCCGTCCGGCCGTCTGCGGACGTGGCCATGGGTCCCCGCTGCCCCGTGTGGCCGCTGGGCGCTCTATGCAGCCTGCTGCTGCGGGGCTGGCCGGGCACGGGCGCATTCCCCCACTCAGATTCCACCACCCATCCAATGACAACCCTCACACATATACACTGCTGCGCGCGCTCTCACACACCAACGGACATACACGCACCTTGCTTCTTAAGACTCTAACTCAAACTGATATAGCTGTTGTGGACTCGGTCAGCTTCTCTCCATGTGGTTGTTAACAATCACTGTATTTACTACTCACATATATACTATTAAACGTAATATCATTACTGTTACAATGTCTATGTCATATTATGGTACCCTGTACTGGGCTACCACTGTATGTCATGTTATGCAATGTTATGTTATGTTATGTTATGTTATGTTATGTTATGTTATGTTACTATGTTATGCTATGTTATGCTGTTATGTTATGTCATGTTATGTGTGTTGTGTTATGTTATGTTATGCTTTGTTATGTTATTATGTTATGCTATGTTATGTCATGTCATGTTATGTGTGTTATGTTTGGCTGTGTTAGTCTGTACTGTATTGTTTGTCAATAAACGTAGGAGATGAGGATCAACTTTGCCGTCTCCCATGGTTCTTTCTTTCCCCCCCACTGGCAACAATAACAACACATAAACACAACGCAGAATATTGGCGGGTGTAGTGGCTGTGGAAGAGTGTGGGTTACAATAATAAATGGTGATACTAATATTCTAAGTTGTGGCTTTTCATTTTCTAATTTCTAGACTCAAATGTCAAAATACCAAAGGAAAACATTAATAATCCTTTCTACAACGTCATTTAGTGGAAATTAATGTAAGGCGGGATTTATTTTGGGGCCTGCCCCTACAGATCCACTTCCTCCTCTGCACTGATGGGTGGTGTTACAAGACTAATCAACATCGGCAGCTGCAAATCAATAAAAGGTGATATTGAGATAAGACTGCACTCAGAGAAGGAGATGAGCCAGAGAGTCATGAGGGCATTTTTAGACACCACCCTCCTCTACCTAATGTTCCCCTGCTTTTCCTCTGTTGTGTCCTCCTCTTGTCAGTTAAAGGGACAGTTTCATTTAAATGGGATGCACAAAACTGGAGATGTGATTCTAGGTGGACTGTTTACAGTCAATTTCAATTCAGCTGATCCTAACTTGTCCTTTACCTCAAAGCCACAAAAGCCTGACTGCTATGGGTGAGTCTGTGATGGAAACAGCAAAAAATTATGAAAATCAAGTCTATTAGCAGACTGTATGTATGATTAATGTGAAATACTTACAGTGTATACATATGCCATTTTAATTCATGGTACATTTGCCGTCACATTTGTTATTATGTTTGAACTATTACTCTGGCTTAAATAATAATTCATAACTCTTAAACATGGAACTTTGCCTAGTTATTACTATTTATTGCTTTTTAAATTGTAAACACTTGTGTTATGTTGTCAGTTTTAATGTTATAGGATTCAGGCTGCCTCAGACCATGGTCTTTGCTATTGATGAGATCAACAGAAACTCCAACCTGTTGCCTAATGTGACTCTGGGATACAGTCTGTATGATAACTGCAACCAGTTAGGATTTGGATTTCGTGCAGCACTGACCTTAGTCAATGGTCAAGAGGAACAAGTTACATTAGAGGAGAACTGTGTAGGAACTCCTCCAGTCCTAGGGACTGTGGGTGATTCTTCTTCCACACGTTCTATTGCCATATCCACAGTCTTAGGTTTGTACAGAGTGCCTCTGGTAAGTTTTTATGTCTTTCACTTCACCTTAAATAAATTAAACAAATTTACAAAAGTATTAAAGTTTATATTATAACAATTTGAATATATTATTTAGTTCTGAATATAGTTAACATGGGAAAATTTGTTTTTACAATGTTCAGTGTGTGTTTTTCAGGTGAGTTATTTTGCCACGTGTTCCTGCCTGAGCGACCGACAAAAGTTCCCGTCTTTCTTTAGAACGATCCCAAGCGATAGTTTTCAGGTGAAAATCTATTTAAAAAAAGGAGAATGCGTATTTCATTTATGATGGGATAAATGAAATACATAGTCATGTTATGTATTTCATTTATAAAACTGTGTTGTCAGATATACAACACTTAAAGTCAGTCTTTGATGAAGCAGTTTATCAGGATTTCTAGTGAAAGATGATTCCAGCCTGTGCACTAATCCCTCTGCTCTGTGTCCACATAGGTGAATGCTATGATTCAGATTCTAAAACACTTTGGTTGGACTTGGGCAGGTCTGCTCATCAGTGATGATGATTATGGAGTCCACGCTGCCCGATCCTTTCACTCTGATCTGGGTCCAGCTGGTGGAGGTTGTCTGGCTTACACAGAGATTTTGCCCTGGGGTGACGACCCTGATGAACTAAGGAGAATAGTGGATGTGATGAGGAAATCTACAGCTCGAGTGGTGATTGTGTTTGCAAATAATCTTCTCACTAACCTCGTGAAAGAGGTCAGTCCTAAAAAAATAAGTAGCAAAAAACCTAACCTTTAAAAACTGATTTCATCATCATGATTAATATTTCATTTGTTAATGTTTAAGAGTAAGTTTGTTTACCAGGTTAAATTCAAATGTGCCTGTAATTCGAGTTATTTGGTTTGTGTATGACATCAAATGTGGAGATCAGTTCATATGATATACATGTGATAATACAATGCACAGGTGGTGAGACAGAATGTGACAGGCCTGCAGTGGATCGCCAGTGAATTCTGGTCATCAGCTGCTGTGCTCCAGACTCCTCACTTCATGCCGTACCTGGGTGGAACACTGGGCATCTCCATCCGTCGAGGAGAAATACCAGGGCTCAGGGACTTCCTGTTACAAATACGTCCTGACTTACATCACAACATAGATGGAAACAGCATGGTGAGAGTTTCCCTCTGATTTTGTATTTTTAGCAAAAAATATATTGGAATATATTGGAATTAATTTAAAAAATGAACAACATTGCAGGTGAATCAGTTTTGGGAACACACATTTCAGTGTAGATTTGCACCACCTCCAGCAGGTTGGGTGGAAGCAGGAGGAGAATTATGCACTGGACAGGAAGTTCTAGAGAATGTGGAGAATGATTTCCTGGATGTTTCAGACCTCAGGCTGGAGTATAATGTGTATAAGGCTGTGTACGCTCTGGCATATGCTCTTGATGACATGCTGCAGTGTGAGCCAGGGAGAGGACCTTTCAGCAACAACACCTGTGCTCATTTACAAAGACTGGAGCCATGGCAGGTGAGATATCAGTTTACACTCAACTCTTCATTTTATTAATCCACTGTATTTTAGTGTGAAATGTATAAAATAATTGATTTGCCATTATATATCAGTATATTAACATTTGAATACAATGTATTCAATCAGTAATGTTAATGTCTGTACTAAATTTAAATTACATGTTTGTGTTTACTGTGGTCATAAATTATCGTTAACACAATAGTAAACAAATTCCTAATCTGTCCCTAACCCTAATCTCGATTTTCATAGATTACACATTACTTGGAAAAAGTCAACTTCACCACAACATTTGGTGATCAAGTGTCATTCGATGAAAATGGTGATGCCTTACCTGTATATGACATCATGAACTGGGTGTGGCTCCCTGATGGAAGAACTAAAGTTCAGAGAGTGGGTGAGTTTAAGAGGTCAGCCTTCAAAGCAGAAGAACTCACACTGGATGAAGACAAAATCTTCTGGAACTTTCTATCCAAACAGGTGACTTTTTACTGTTTTTAGATGACAATTTATTTGCCATAGTGATTATCAATTAGTCTAACAGATATTGATTTTCCTCCACACAGCGTCCTCGGTCAGTGTGCAGTGAGAGCTGTCCTCCAGGTTCCCGCATGGCTAGAAAGAAGGGACAACCTGAGTGTTGTTTTGACTGTGTCCCTTGTTCTGAGGGAAAGATTAGCAATACAACTGGTGAGTGTAAAGATTGAAACACCACAGTTCATAGATGTTGTATAAACATGTATCTCATCACTCTCCCTCTTTTCTCAGACTCCATGGAGTGCACCAGTTGTCCAGAAGATTTCTGGTCCAGCCCCCAGCGTGACCACTGTGTTCCGAAGAAAACAGAGTTCCTCTCCTACCATGAGCCTCTGGGTATCTGCTTGACAACCACCTCACTGTTGGGCACATTTATCTGTGTTGTTGTTCTGGGCATCTTCATCCATCATCACCAAACACCTATAGTTCGTGCCAACAATTCAGAACTCAGTTTCCAGCTGTTGCTCTCACTTAAGTTCTGTTTCCTCTGCTCTTTACTCTTTATTGGACGACCCAGATTATGGACTTGTCAACTAAGACATGCAGCATTTGGCATCAGCTTTGTGCTTTGTGTCTCATGTATCCTGGTGAAAACCATGGTGGTTCTGGCTGTGTTCAGGGCCTCCAAACCAGGAGGTGAGTCCAGTCTGAAGTGGTTTGGTGCTGTGCAGCAGAGAGGGACAGTTCTGGTTCTGGCTTCTGTTCAAGCAGCAATCTGCACTGTCTGGCTTGTCTCTGCTTCACCAGTGCCTCATAAAAACAGCCAGTATCACAGTGACAAGATAGTTTATGAGTGTGCAGTTGGGTCCACAGTTGGTTTTGCAGTTTTACTTGGTTATATTGGTTTACTGGCCATCCTCAGTTGTTTGTTAGCTTTTCTAGCAAGGAATCTTCCAGACACTTTCAATGAGGCCAAACTCATCACTTTCAGCATGCTGATCTTCTGTGCAGTGTGGGTGGCCTTTGTCCCTGCTTACATCAGCTCACCAGGCAAATATGCAGATGCAGTGGAGGTATTTGCCATCCTGGCCTCCAGTTTTGGCCTCTTGGTGGCACTGTTTGGACCTAAATGTTACATAATCTTGTTCAGACCAGAGAGAAACACAAAGAAAGCCATCATGGGTCGAGGCACTGGGTCATAAAAACTACAAGGAACAGCATTTGTTAACTCTAGCTACTTTATACATACACAAGTGGGGGCAGAGTACTGTTTTAATACTCATATTAATATATTATTTCACAACCGAAAGGGTTGATGGTAAATAAATGTTTTTGAATCTAAAGGATTATGCCTTATATCATATATTCATGATTACTTACATTTAATTTTCAGCAATTAACAAAATTACATAACACTTTTCTTCAAATCCCTTGAAGTCAGTGTCTTTATCTGACTATTTCAATGTCTGTTTTTGGATTAATAAAATATTATTAAATCATATCTTCCACAACCAACAGACTATTCAGATCTATCAAGTCTGAAATTCTACTAATTGTTCTTATCCAAAATACAAGCTGATCTTCTTACTTACTTTTTTGTTTTCTTTGAGCGATGGAATGTACAGTCATCTCTGTACATTCCAAGGAAGTGTTCAGCTAAATGGAGTGTAGGCAGAAAGCACACATTGTTTCTGTGGTCACAAGATTTTGGGGTTTTAAAGTATGTCGTATTGCAGAAATGGGCAGATGACAACATTTACCTCATGTAAACTATGCAATTCCTTTGTGGAATTACAGACTTGAGAGTTAAAACCTCCCAGAGCAAAGCAACTGTCAGGTGGTTTCGATCTAAGAGACATTTATTCTTGCATTACTCAAAAATGACTTTATCCATTTCCATGAAGTAATACAGCAGATATAATTACAGGAGTGGATTGAGATTTTCTCTTTTAACTGTTTTTTAACTAACAATGCAGAGAAAAGCAGGCATATGTAGAGTGGCAACATCTTTTTAAAAAATATAATGTGATGCCATGATTTTCCACAACCTATGGCTTTTAAATTGTAATATGATGTCTGAATGAAAATAGCAACAGGAAAACACACATAGAAGTTAATGGATTAAAAAGTCACTGTACATAAAACTATATAGCACAACCAATGACTTTAAATTTTTGGGGGTTAATGAACACACCCCATTTTATATTTTGGAATTGGGTATAGGATTTAATGTGAGTGGAAATGGTGGATATAGATAACAGCTCATTATTTTGCATGTATGAAAAAGCTCATTATTTGGGAGTCACATGTATATAAATACATTTATATATGTATGATATTATGGTGTGTAACATAGAAATTTGATATAGAACAAATAACTGTAAACCTTAAACATTCACAGTTCTTGTATGTTAAACTTATCATCGTTAGTAACTTTTTTTTATTTTGCCGTCACTGTAACCAAACAAAAAGACAAGCTCAGCTGTGCATTGAGTTCTCTTGTTAGTAAACTGTATATAGACTGTCACCTCTTATGTCTTGGCACTTCCTCTCTTACTAATAATGTAGCAACGGACCTGACTGGGACTGTATGTAATTACCTCCCTTAAGTTAAGGTATTGCAATCACAAACATGTTTAGAACTATAAATGTACATTCTTCTGTCAGTTCTTGTTTTTTATGCTACAGTAAGAACGAATGTGGTTGATGATGTACAGTCCAATCATTTAACATGGCAGCAGATGGATTTATTGTGTTTATTTCTCAAAACCCTGTTCTCCTTAATAAACAAAAAACTATAAAACTATTACAAGACATGTGAGGGGGTAACAGTGGGGCTTCAGTAGGATGCTGTATGCAAATCAAGCTTCTAAATAGTTTTTACTGACCTCAGACTGACCTGCAACCGGCAGAATAAACAGCAGCAGCGTGTGTGCGTGCAGACAGATGCAATATTTTCCCCTTCATCCTCATTATTTATTAGTTTTTTTTCACATTCTGCTTGATGTGCATGAGAAGCTGTGCCATAATTCGCATCCGATCATTCACTTTGTACCTGGTCTGGTGAGCAAAGACCTTGAAAACGATACGTGCTTTCGCGTATTATTTCATGAGTATGAGAGTGTCTCTATACAGACTCTCTCATTCACTTCGAGCTGAACTTGACTTTTAAAACAGACTACTGAAAAACAAACACACATGGCACTAGGTTTAACTCCACACACTTTACTCCAAACGACGAGTTTGCATTGTTTGCGTTTTCAAGATATGAAGGTCCTGCACCCAACTGTTAGTGAACTGTACAATATAGCCAAAATATTTGTAGCTTTTAAACCAATCCAATGTGTAGGTACTCACACCACAAACAAGGTAAGCGCAGATGTCTCTTGTGCACAACCGAGTCAGAAGGTCTGATCACTGCTCCGCTCTGCATTGAGAATTTCATGCAGGTCCAATCCATTTGCAACCTTTCCAAATACTGGTCTCTGGCTTCACGGTCCAGTCAAACTCTCCCAGTAAATCCCCTTCCCTTTCATTGTTTTTAAGAATGCTTATCAGTTTAAGTGACTTCACAGTGACAACAGCTTTTGTTTTGTTCAGTTCCGACACTGTGTGCCCTAAACATGGACATCCCAGACGAGGAGTGCAGGTAAAAGAAAAATGACAGACAGAGCAATAAGACAGACAGATAGATACTTTATTACTCCCAAAGGAAATTCAAGGAAATAAGGAGAACACAAGAGAGGGTGCACCTGAGAAAAAAGTTTCTTTTGGTTTCTTTACAGTGTAAGCACTGTAAAATTAACATTTTGAATAAATGGTGTTACTAATATTCTGAGGTGTGGCATTTCATTTTCTAATTTCTACAATCAAAATACCAAAGGAAAACATTAATAATCCTTTATTTTTATTTATTTTGGCACCTGCTCCTACAGCTTCACTTCCTCCTCTGCACTGATGGGTGGTGTTACAAGATTAATTAACATGACACTTGCAAATCAATAAAACATGGTGATATTTTGATGAGACTGCACTTAGAAAATGAGATGAGCCAAAAAGTCATGAGGGCATTTTTAGACACCACCCTCCTCTTCCTAATGTTGTATTTCAGCTTTTCCTCTGCTGTGTCCTCCTCTCTTTATTCCTCCTCTTGTCAGTTAAAGGGACAGTTTCATTTAAATGGGATGCACAAAACTGGAGATGTGATTCTAGGTGGACTGTTTATAGTGAACTTCATTTCACCTGATCCTGACTTGTCTTTTACCTCAGAGCCACAAAAGCCTGACTGCTATGGGTGAGTCTGAGATGGAAACAGCCCAAAAATTATGAAACTCAAGTCTGTTAGTAGACTGTATGTATGATTAATGTGAAATACTTACAGTGTGTATATACAGTATGTCATTTTAGGTCATGTTACATTTGCCTTCACAATTGTTATGTTCCATAACTACATAATATGATATCCAGATAAATAGTTCAAACATGTTGCTTTGTATAGTTAGTATTTAATGTATTTTAAGTAGTTGTGTTTTGTTGTTAGTTTTAATGTTATAGGATTCAGGCTGGCTCAGACCATGGCCTTTACTATTGATGAGATCAACAGAAACTCCAACCTGCTGCCTAATGTGACTCTGGGATACAGTCTGTATGATAACTGCATCCAACTAGGAGTTGGATTTCGTGCAGCACTGACCTTAGTCAGTGGTCAAGAGGAACAAGTTACATTAGAGGAGAACTGTGTAGGAACTCCTCCAGTCCTAGGGATTGTGGGTGATTCTTCCTCTAGACGTTCTATTGCCATATCCACAGTGTTAGGTTTGTACAGAGTACCAATGGTAAGTTTAATTTCATTTAATATATTCTTTAGATTCTAAAAATTGCATTATTATATTATATTATTGTGATTGAGTTCTGAACATAGTTAAAATGGAAAAATGAGTGATCAACATTAATATATCTTTTTAGAATGTTAAGTCTATGTGTTTTGCAGGTGAGTTATTTTGCCACATGTTCCTGCCTGACTGACCGACAAAAGTATCCATCTTTCTTTAGGACGATCCCGAGTGATGCTTTTCAGGTAAGAATTTCCGCAAATTGTGAATGAGGACAATTATTTACGTGCAAGAACATCTAGTGAAAGAGCCTGTGCACTAATCCCTCTGCTCTGTGTCCACATAGGTGAATGCTGTGATTCAGATTCTAAAACACTTTGGTTGGACTTGGACAGGTCTAATCATCACTAATTATGATTATGGATTAAATGCTGCCCGATCCTTTCACTCTGATCTGGATCCAGCTGGTGGAGGTTGTCTGGCTTACACAGAGATTTTGCCCCAGGGTGATGACCCTGATGAACTAAGGAGAATAGTGGATGTGATGAGGAAATCTACAGCTCGGGTGGTGATTTTGTTTGCCTATGAGAGTCATATTATTGACCTCATGGAAGAGGTCAGTCCTTTAAATTATAAAAAATATTTCCTTAAGAATATCACAGTTGCAATTTATTAAAGTTCAACAAATGACATCACACTTCAATATCAAAGTGATGAATGAATTATGATGGATTTATAAACTTGTTTGTAAAACAAGTATACTATTTAGGTTTTAGTTTCATTGCATTTTTAACATTTTGCTTAACATTGCACATAATTGATTGCACTAGATACTTTAATATTGTTGCAGAGAACATTTGCACATTTTCTATCAAGTATTTTTCATTTACTGAAAATGTTTGTATTGATTGAAAACTTTTGTTTTTCTCATAATTGTGTGCTGTGTTGCAGGTGTTGTGGTGGCCAGTCAGCTCCCTCTAAAAAATAAACAGTATTAGAATAGAAAACAATGTCTGTGCAGATTTATGAATGAATTAATGAAGTCAATCGTTGTTGTTTTTTAAATATTGTGTTATATGTGCAACGAGACCTACAGTTAACAAATGTTAGAAGTTTGGAAAGATATTTACCTCTTCTTCCTTTGTATGCAGTAGGGTGATCAAGTAAATGAGTCCCTAAGAGAGCAGACACTTGTATGGTTCCGGGACAGACAAAGTGGGGAGATAGAAGAGGAGGATTCGTGGTAGAAGGGCCTTTTTTACATTGTCTATGTGTGGTTTGGGTTTTTTAATATGTAATTTAAAAAGCGATATTAAAAACATGTTTGAAATATTTTCTGTTTTTTTTTTTCTTAAATTAATAAAAAAAATACATTTTTGTAGAAATGTCACCTGCTTATGGTAGTAATGGAGCTGACAATTAGGGACACAGTATAAAAAGGCACCAATTGACATCTGCTTGTGTTGCTGGTCAGAACTCAGGATCATTGCCCCTGTGGGTTTTGTGCTGCAGTGATTTGTTTGAGGAATTTTTTATCTATCTTACCATTGCCCCTGTATCATCCACTGTAACATTGTTATGATTCACTTAAAGGGTCACTATAACGTTGTTATAATGTTATAATGTTATGTACAGGTGGTGAGACAGAATGTAACAGGCCTGCAGTGGATCGCTAGTGAAGCCTGGTCATCAACAGCTGTGCTCCAGACTCCTGACTTCATGCCGTACCTGGGTGGAACACTGGGCATCTCCATCCGTCGAGGAGAAATACCAGGGCTCAGGGACTTCCTGTTACAAATACGTCCTGACCTACATCACAACAACAACAATGGAAACAGCATGGTGAGAATTCACTTCTGATTTGGTATTTTTATGGACAAATGTAATTTAATAAATTTCAGATGAACTACATTGCAGGTCAACCAGTTTTGGGAACACGCATTTCAGTGCAGATTTGCACCACCTCCAGCAGGTTGGGTGGAAGCTGGAGGACAATTATGCACTGGACAGGAAGTTCTAGAGAATGTGGAGAATGAGTTCTTGGACGTTTCAAACCTCAGGCAAGAGTATAATGTGTATAAGGCTGTGTACGCTCTGGCATATGCTCTTGATGACATGCTGCAGTGTGAGCCAGGGAGAGGACCTTTCAGCAACAACACCTGTGCTCATTTACAAAGACTGGAGCCATGGCAGGTGAGATATCAGTTTCATCCTCATTCTGGTGTTCTTTTAATCCTTTAATACAACAATTGATTTCAACATTGTGTTTATCTGCACTCAAACATACAAAACCTGAATTTATTTTTAAATGTCAGATTTACTGTGGTCAAAAACACAAACATTATTATCTTCATTTTCACTCTGTTTTGTCCCTAATCACTATTTTCATAGATTACACATTACTTGGAAAAAGTCAATTTCACCACATTTGATGATCAAGTGTCATTTGATGAAAATGGTGATACCTTACCAATATATGACATCATCAACTGGGTGTGGCTCCCTGATGGAAGAACTAAAGTTCAGAGAGTGGGTGAGGTTAAGAGGTCAGCCTTCAAAGGTGAAGAACTCACACTGGATGAAGACAAAATCTTCTGGAACTTTCAATCCAAACAGGTAACTTCTTACATTAATTTGGCTCCAAACTCTTTAGTTTAGTCATTTAAAATTAGTTGAACAGGAATTAATTTCCCTCCACACAGCCTCCTCGGTCAGTGTGCAGTGAGAGCTGTCCTCCAGGTTCCCGCATGGCCAGAAAGAAGGGGGAACCTGAATGTTGTTTTGACTGTGTCCCTTGTTCTAAGGGAAAGATCAGCAATACAACTGGTGAGTGTAAAGTTTGAAACACCACAGTTCAGAGATGTTGTATAAACATGTATCTCATCACTTGTCCTCTTTTCTCAGACTCCATGGAGTGCACCAGTTGTCCAGAAGATTTCTGGTCCAGCCCCCAGCGTGACCACTGTGTTCCTAAGAAAACAGAGTTCCTCTCCTACCATGAGCCTCTGGGTATATCTGCACTGTCTGGCTTGTCTCTGCTTCACCAGTGCCTCATAAAAACAGCCAGTATCACAGTGACAAAATAGTTTATGAGTGTGCAGTAGGATCCACAGTTGGTTTTGCAGTTTTACTTGGTTATATTGGTTTACTGGCCGTCCTCAGTTGTTTGTTAGCTTTTCTAGCAAGGAATCTTCCAGACACTTTCAATGAGGCCAAACTCATCACTTTCAGCATGCTGATTTTCTGTGCAGTGTGGGTGGCCTTTGTTCCTGCTTACATCAGCTCACCAGGCAAATATGCAGATGCAGTGGAGGTATTTGCCATCCTGGCCTCCAGTTTTGGCCTCTTGGTGGCACTGTTTGGACCCAAATGTTACATAATTCTGTTGAGACCAGAGAGAAACACAAAGAAAGCCATTATGGGTCGAGGCATTGTATCATAAAAACTGCAAGGAACAGAATTTGTCAATTCTAGCTGCATTGCACATACAAAAATAGAGGTAGATTAATGTTAGCTGTTTTCGAGGTTTAGCCATTTCATCATGCTGTGTTGTAGCTTAAATGCCCATTATATAGTTCTACTACTACTCTACTCGACTTAACAGACCAAACTGAGTATAGTCAAGTCTGAAATACATATGACTGAATAGGTTGTGATTAATCTCACAATCGCTGGCTTTTGGCCGTGCTATCGCTAAAGAATGTTTAGCGATAGACTGTTTATTGTCTGGATTTTTAAGTCTTTTAAACTGATCTTCAGTTTGGCAATGTTTGCTTTGATTCTTGTGTTGCACTCATGACTCTTCCAGTGATGACAGTGACCTGCAGTCTGATAAAATCACATTTTGTATCAGCTCAGCTTGATTGGAACTTTACTTGAGCAGGTATAAAAAAAGCACAGGTACCACCATACCAGGTACTATTCCCTAATGAAAATAAAAAGAAAAAAAAAGTTGAGCTGAGTAGTGCTAAAACTGTATCATGGAAAAGCACCATAATTGCCAATCAATATGTTGAAAAGACCATCGCCCTACCAGAAATACACAAAAGCTACTTGTGGTCCAAGAGCCACATCATGAGGACTTTGAGATCTTTGTTATTTGTAATGGTACAAGTTTAAAAAAAAAAATACTACTACAATCTTGTTCATTCTGTGACATTTCAATCCTTTCTAACTACAGACCTTTCAAACTTTCATTTTCATCTTTCCAATCTGGTTTTAAAGCCCTCCACAGCACAGAGTCAGTGCTTCTTAAGGTTTTTAATGATGTTATTAGCCACTGACTCTGGAGATTCTCCTATTCTAATCCTCCTTGATTCCACCACTGCATTCGACACTGTAGATCACGACATATTAATCTCCCATCTGGAGCACTGTGCTGGTATTAGAGGCACTGCTTTGGAATGGTTTAGATCCTACCTATCAGACAGAAGGGGATTGGTGTCCCCCTCAGCAACTCTAACCTGTGGTGTTCCTCAAGGGTCCATTCTGGGGCCTATACTTTTTTTCCCTATACATGCTGGATGGTTTAAAATTTTTTCAACTTTAATGAAAATAAAACTGAGGTCCTAGTCTTTCAGTCCAGTGCTGCCTGTGATGCATATTTAGACCTAGGCCGCCTAGAACCATATGTGAAGGACACAGTAAAGAATCTTGGTGTAATTTTGGACTCCAACTTTAAAATGGAGAAACAAATTGACACAGTTGTAAAGTCTAGCTTTCAAAGGTCAAGCCCTTTCTATCATTCAAAAACTTATACATGCCTTTGTCTCATCCCGCCTAGACTACTGCAATGCCCTGTGTGTGCATTAGTTGTTCCTCCTTATCCCGTCTTCCACTAGTTCAGACTGCTGCAGCCAGAAGGCGAATGCAGGAGCATGTTACACCTGGGCTTATTTAAGAAATCTGGAACTGATTGGATTTGAAGACACAATGACGATTAAGAGACAATGTCCATAGACCAATTTTCCCCTCAATTTAATCTCCTGCGTTTCAAAACATCATCAGTAACATAATGATGGAGGGTTGATCTTTTCAACATGCAACAATTTAAAACTTTTCTTTTGCCTGCAGTATGGCTAAACTGCAGGTAAACAGAATTGTATAATGTTTCACCATTAGGAGATATACTGTATGTTCTGAAATTATAATAATATTCATAATAATAACAATAATAAATTCTACTTATTGTTCTTATCCAAAACACAAGCTGATCTTGTACAAATACAAATAAAATTGAATTGAATTGAAATTGAATCTTTTTATTTACTTTTTGTTTTGTTTTGTTTTTTTGTTGAGCGATAGGTTGTACAGATATAGGTATAGATTTACCTCCTTACATTACCTCAAGCCAGTGTCCATGGTTAACAATGTTTTGCTGTCATCTTCTTTGCTGCCACCAGCTGGACAGAGAACGTGTTCTGCTACATGGCGTGTAGGCAGAAAGTGTATGTGGTTCCATGAATGTCTTGTCGCAGAAATGGGCGAATTATGACTTTAACATTACATGAACCGTGTTGTTCCTTTGGGGAATTGTTCAAAGCTCACATTAAGTTTTTTGGTTGTTTGTTCTTTTTGTTCAACTGACAATGCAAACATTATTTTGAAAAAAAAAGTCAGTCATATGTAGAGTGGTAGTATCTATTTAAAAGAAAAAAAACTTGTATTATGATGTCTGATTGAAAACAGTAACAGAAAATGGATTACAAAGTCACAAGCAATGATTTTAAAAGTGTTGGGGTTGGTGTACATACCTTATTTCCTATTTTGGAACATTTGAACAGGATAAATGTGCATGGAAATAGTAGCTATAGATAACAGCTAATTAATTAGCAGTGATATACATAGATATACAGTAGATAATATTGGGTGTAACTTAGAAATCCAGTGAAGAACGAATTACTATAAAACTTAAATAGTCACACTTATTCTAATCAAACAAAAAGACAAACTCAGGTCTGCACTGAGTTCTCATTGCTAGTAAACTATATAGACTGTCTCCTATTATGCCTGGAAACTTCCTGTCTTACTAATAATGTTACTTAATATAATTCAATTATAAAACTACAATTGTGCGCATATAACACTTCAAAATGTTGTTCCATTCAAGACCAACAATACATTAATAAATTGTATACATGAACCACTACACCTGCAGCCACTATACAGTCAGGTCACCAGCATTATTACAAGGCTGCATATGGTTCAATATGTTTGGCCTGAATTAGCATTGGAGGCTAGCAAAGGTTTGTGATCTTTCTAGCAGTTAGCAACCTGAAACACAAAGAACCTAATACAAACAGTGAGAATAATCTTTTTAATGGTGCTTATGCACTTTTTATCATCTGTAACAAAAGAAAGAGTCTTACCCTGGGATTCTATTAAATGCATATCCATTGCAGCATTGGAAATGATAGGCATCCGCTTTAGTCAATGTGTCAGCTTCCACCTAATTTGCATGGCCAACCAGCTCCGTCATCGTTCCGTCAGTTTGTAGTTCCAACAAAGAATCAAGAGTAGGGGTGGGCAATTATTTTCCCCAAGGGGCCACATGAAATATAAAATCCTCTATAATATAAATATTGTTGAGGGCTGGACCAAAGGGCTGAATGAAATTCTACTCAATATTAATTTTATATATATAAAAGCAGTAAATTGTATCATTCTGGTGTAAATTGGGCAACATACAAACACACAATAAAGTAAATAATTGGAAAGGCAGAATTTATTTAATTAATAAATTAAATAACAGAACTAACTGTTGAAAATATCAAATTACTTCACTATATAATGAATACTATATATATTATGCTGTGGGGTATTGTCGTGAGGTTACTGTTTGACACCACTGACACCCCCATCCCATCTGTGGAGTGAGCACCTGCATGCTTACACACACACATACGCTATTTATTTAATTTCGAGTGCCAAGTTTACATACAAGTGTGACAGTGCTATGCTGGTTAAATATTTAGATAATAAACAGGGAAGGAGGTCATATTGATATTGTGCCATGTCTGGGTTTATCAAAAGATTTTACTTAAAGACTCTCTTGCTAACCCAACGAATCTTTTGTTTAGTTATATTACATGTGTAGTTTATTAAATACTGCAAGAAATCCCTGTCTCGAGGAGCTGTGAATGGAGTCGGTGGGTGTTGACAGATCACGTGACCAGCACTAGCTGTGCACAGGGTTCCCAGCTGTATGCTATGCTCTGCCCTTCCAACTCAATACTGACATCTATTGGTAGAAATAAGTACTGTCCTTCAAGTAACTGAGGATTTTTAGAATAGAATAGTACTTGAACCCTGCCTCTCGCTCTATGTTAGCTGGAGATAGGCACCAGCACCCCCCGCGACCCCTAGTGGATAAAGAGGTAGAAAATGAGTGAATAGTACTTGATTTATCCTGCACTGGATATATTATGCTGTGAAATTATCTTGTCACAGCAGCAGCAGAGTACAAAAAACAGATAGTGACTAGAGAAAAAAAAGTACAATACAAAAAAGGAAGTAATAAAATAAATAAAAGAGTAAGGATAAATAAATAAGGATAGAAATAAAAATAAAAATGTTATTTGCATCAACGAGCTATATAGAATAAAATATTAAATATATAGTGCAAGGGAATGAGGCAGTAAAAGAATGAAGTGTATTGCACATTAAAGAAGGGATTGCAATAAGCCATTTATACCACACTTATTGGTATAAGGATGAGGACAGAAAGATGTTTTTTTAACAGACACAGTTGCTACATCAGCAGTGGTTGTTGAAAACCCTGTTGGCAGAGGGAATGAACGAATGAACGATCTTCTAAAGCGTTCACACCTGCACTGCGGAAGCAGCAGTCTGTTGATGAAGGAGCTGCTTCGAGCCACTACAGTGTGGTGCACGAGGTGAGAGGGGTTGTCCATGATAGATTCAGCTTGGCCAACATCCTCCTCTCACCCACTTCCTCGACTGAGTCCAGGGAGCAGTCTATTACAGAGCCGGCCCTCCTGACCAGCTTGTTCAGTCTCTTCCTGTCTCTCTCTGAGATTTTATGTTAGATATTTAAAGCACTTGAATTGTCTTGAACGTAAAATGTTGCCATACAAATAAACTTGCCTTGCCTAAGTTTAGTTGTATATATTTATAAACTATAATTAAATAAATTAAGAAATCAAATAGCACAGAGTAGGCTTTGACAAAACAAATCTAGGAGATTTTTACAGAACAAAAGATGAGTAGTGCATGTAAAAAAAAAAGGTGGAGGACACGAGAAAGGGTGCACCTGAAAAAAGTTTCTTTCAGTTTCTCTACAGTGTAGACATTGTAAAGTTTTTATAAATTACGTCAATAATGCTCTGACTTGTGGCTTTTACTTTTCTTATTTCTACAGTCAAACATCAAAATACTAAAGAAAAACAATAATCCTTTTCTACAACAACATTTTGTACAAATCAGTGTCTGATGGGATTTATTTTAGGGCCTGCCCCTACACCTTCACTTCCTCCTCTGCACTGATGGGTGGTGTTAAAGGACTATCTAATCAATAAAATGTGGTGATATTGTGATAAGACACTCAGAGAAGGAGATGAGCCAAAAAGTCATGAGGGCATTTTTAGACACCACCCTCCTCTACCTAATGTTCTCCTGCTTTTCCTCTGCTGTGCCCTCCTCTCTTTATTCCTCCTCTTGTCAGTTAAAGGGACAGTTTCATTTAAATGGGATGCACAAAACTGAAGATGTGATTCTAGGTGGACTGTTTACAGTCAACTTCAATTCAGCTGATCCTGACTTGTCTTTCACCTCAAAGCCACAAAATCTTGACTGCTATGGGTGAGTCTGTGATAGAAACAGCATTTTTAGTAGACTCCCTCATTATTACTATTTAATGCTTTTTAAATTTTAAAAACTTGTGTTATGTTGTCAGTTTTAATGTTATAAGATTCAGACAGGCTCAGTCCATGGTCTTTGCTATTGATGAGATCAACAGAAACTCCAACCTGCTGCCTAATGTGACTCTGGGATACAGTCTGTATGATAACTGCAACCAGTTAGGATTTGGATTTGGTGCAGCACTGACCTTAGTCAGTGGTCAAGAGGAACAAGTTACATTAGAGGAGAACTGTGTAGGAACTCCTCCAGCCCTAGGGATTGTGGGTGATTCTTCTTCTACACGTTCTATTGCCGTATCCACAGTCTTAGGTTTGTACAGAGTGCCTCTGGTAAGTTTTTATGTCTTTCACCACACCTTAAATAAATTAAACACATTTACAAAAGTATTGAACTTTATACAGTAACAAGTTGAATATATTATTTAGTTCTGAACATAGTTAACATGGAAAAATTTGTTTTTACAATGTTCAGTGTGTGTTTTTCAGGTGAGTTATTTTGCCACGTGTTCCTGCCTGAGCGACCGACAAAAGTTCCCGTCTTTCTTTAGAACGATCCCAAGCGATAGTTTTCAGGTGAAAATCTATTTTAAAAAAGGAGAATGTATCATTAATCACGTTGTGTTATGTATCACTTATAAAACTGTGTGGTCTCAGATATACGAGACTTAAATTCATTGATTAAACAAGAGTGTTTGATGAACCACTTTAGCAGGATTTCTAGTGAAAGATGATTCCAGTCTGTGCACTAATCCCTCTGCTCTGTGTCCACATAGGTGAATGCTATGATTCAGATTCTAAAACACTTTGGTTGGACTTGGACAGGTCTGCTTATCAGTAATAATGATTATGGATTAAATGCTGCCCGATCCTTTCACTCTGATCTGGGTCCAGCTGGTGGAGGTTGTCTGGCTTACACAGAGATTTTGCCCCGTGTTTATGACCCTGATGAACTAAGGAGAATAGTGGATGTGATGAGGAAATCTACAGCTCGGGTGGTGATTGTGTTTTCTTATGAGAGTCACATTATTAACCTCATGGAAGAGGTTAGTCCTTTAGAGTATAAAAATTATTTCCTTAATAATGTCACAGTTGCAATTTATTAAATTTCTTATTAAAGTTCAACTATAAATGACATTACACTTCACGATGAAAGTAATGAATGATTTATGATGGATTTATAAACTTGTTTGTAAAACAAATATATAAATGCAACTTGCACTATTAGGGTTTCAGTTTCATTGCATTTCTTTTTTTTTTTTTCATTGCATTTTTAACATTTTGCTTAACATTGCACAGAATTAATTGCACTAGATACTTTAATATTGGCTTGAAATATTTGATAGAAAATGTGCAAATGTTTTTGCATTTGCAGATTTGTGGCTGAATTAATGAATCTGGTTATGTTTTTTTTTTTAAATAAATATTGTGTTATATGTGCTACAAGATCTACAGTTAACAAATGTTAGAAGTTTAGGAAGATATTTACCTCTTCTTCCTTTGTCTGCAGTAGGGTGATCAAGTAAATGAGTCCCTCAGGGAGCAGACACTTACTTATGGTTCCAGGACAGACAAAGTGGGGAATTTAATATGTAATTTAAAAAGTGACATTAAAAACATGTAAAAAATATTTTCTAAAATTAAATTCCTTTGTAGAAATGTCTCTTGCTTATGGTAGTAATCGAGCTGACAATTAGGGACAGTATAAAAAGGCACCAATTGATATCTGCTTGTGTTGCTGGTCAGAACTCAGGATTATTGCCCCTGTGGGTTTTGTGCTGGAGTGATTTCTTTGAGGAAGAAGAAACCAACATTGTTATAATGTAATGTACAGGTAGTGAGACAGAATGTAACAGGCCTGCAGTGGATCGCTAGTGAAGCCTGGTCATCAACAGCTGTGCTCCAGACTCCTGACCTCATGCCGTACCTGGGTGGAACACTGGGCATCTCCATCCGTCGAGGAGAAATACCAGGGCTCAGGGACTTCCTGTTACAAATACGTCCTGATCTACATCACAACAACAATGGAAACAGCATGGTGAGAGTTTCTCTCCGATTTGTTATTTTTAGGGAAAAATGTCATTTAATAAATTTTAGATGAACTACATTGCAGGTGAATCATTTTTGGGAACACACATTTCAGTGTAGATTTGCACCACCTCCAGCAGGTTGGGTGGAAGCTGGAGGAGAATTATGCACTGGACAGGAAGTTCTAGAGAATGTGAAGAATGAGTTCTTGGATGTTTCAGACCTCAGGCCAGAGTATAATGTGTATAAGGCTGTGTACGCTCTGGCATATGCTCTTGATGACATGCTGCAGTGTGAGCCAGGGAGAGGACCTTTCAGCAACAACACCTGTGCTCATTTACAAAGACTGGAGCCATGGCAGGTGAGATATCAGTTTACACTCAACTCTTCATTTAACATAATCCTGAAGTGTATAATACATTAAATCCTCATTCTGGTGTACTTTATTAACTGAAATCACTACACATTCAATCATTTAATGCAACAACTGATTTAAATATTATGTTTATCTGCACTCAACTAAACAAAATTTGAATAGAATTTTAAATATTAGACACTGTTGTTTACTGTGGTCATAAGAACAAATTAACTTCATTTTCACT
>JAFBJR010000012.1:74467-84907 GCA_016785285.1 Brachirus orientalis
AATGAGGCCAAACTCATCACTTTCAGCATGCTGATCTTCTGTGCAGTGTGGGTGGCCTTTGTCCCTGCTTACATCAGCTCACCAGGCAAATATGCAGATGCAGTGGAGGTATTTGCCATCCTGGCCTCCAGTTTTGGCCTCTTGGTGGCACTGTTTGGACCCAAATGTTATATAATCCTGTTGAGACCAGAGAGAAACACAAAGAAAGCCATTATGGGTCGAGGCACTAGGTCATGAAAACAGGAAACAACAGAATTAATAATTTTTTATTTTCGTACTCCAATAATCAAGGTATAGTATTATACAGTATGTTAATTGTTATATTTATGTAATGTTGTAACGAAAGAGGCTGGCCACATAACATAGTATGTATTATATAAATAAGAAATATCATTTGCCCCCACAACCATAGAGTGACCTACTCTACATTGCAACAAGTAAGTCCTCACAGTACATTTAATCAAGATGGATCAATTTGATTGGCAAATTTTTAAGACCAGACTTAAAATGCACTTCTGTCCATGACCAAATTCAAAAGAGATTCCAAATGTTTTTAATCTTTCCACTCACTCCATCACTTGGGGGGCTTCTTGGTTTGAGTCCTGATTTATTGTTTTGTATCAGTGCCTTAATAAAGTCATTTTCATATTCATAAATGTTCCACCTTTTATGCAATGGGATTTTTTTAGCAAGTTAAAGCTGAAATAGACAACGTATTACGTAGGCACTAATTATCTTTACTGATCCTGATGTCTTCATTATGAGAGAATCATGGCTCAGTAAAAGTCAGTGACTCATATATCATGTGCTACACCAATGGTTCCCAACCTTTTGTTCTTGGGGGGATAGAAAGAGGAGAGTGGGGAACAAAAAAGGGGGAAGGTGAAGGAAAAGAGAGGGGTGAAGTAGAGACAGAACAGAAAGAGAACAGGAGGAAAAAATTATGAAGTAAAAATTAAGATATATACATGTTCACCCCGTGTGTGTGTGTGATTTTATTCATAATATAACATTAAGGATGTCAACACTCCTATTAATAACAATACCCTCACAACTAGATCTGGATCCTGCAGCCCTGGATTCATAGGTACTTGCATAGTGAAGACAGAGAGGAAAAGCACCACCTAGAGCAGGGGTGTCACACCCAGTTACAGAGGGGGCCAAAATTTAAAACTGTGTCCAAATCGAGGGCCAGACTAGGTCAAATAATAGTAAATGAAATTTAGAACAAAGCAAGTTCACAGATTAAATTGTGAAATAAATAAAACAGATCAAATTTGAAATTAAAGATTTGTCATGTTGGGATATATTGCTGCAATGGATACTTTTTTCATAAAGTAAAATTTACCCATGCAATAGTCTAAGATGAGGCTAAATATCAACACTGGACAACTGTTTCAAAGTTACATTTATATACACATCAGTTGGAGAACTCAAAAACAACATAAATGTAGAAGAGCGGTAAATATGCAGTAAATATAATAACATTTGTTTTAGGAACCCTGAAATGCTGTTTTCTGGAAATGGGTCCCAGAGGGCGAAAATATCAAAAAGCCACCATTGTGTTTTCATGTAGACAACCAATGCGCTACTTTGGGAAAACTGTGTCATAGTCCCACTTCTCTCTTACTCTGGCATTCACTGTCTCTTATCTTCATCATCGTTGTCATCATCATCTTCTTGTGGTTGGAGATTATTTGGTCTGCTAGTTTTTTTAGAACTTTTATTTTCTTTCCTGTATTTCCGTCCTTTCATCTGGCTTGGTTCATTCTGTCTCTGTTTCTGTGCACATGCTTTTATGTGTATGCTCAATGTTGCCTTCACCTGTTTTTGGTGTAGCAGTGTTAAAGCAACACCTACAGGCCTGGCATATGTACTACAGTGTTTAGAGTCGTTTTGGGGGTTTCGTGTGGATGAAGATGTTTCCTGAAAAGCTGCTGTGTTCACAAGGAACTTTTTCAAAAAGTCAAAGAATAAAGATTGTCTATAATTTGTTCTGTTTCCATTTGGATGGGGACAAAGTTAGGTGAGTGAGGTTGATATAGAGAGAAGCAGTTTCATGCAGGTGACAGTAGGTCAGCAATGACAAATGTCTATGATGGTTCAAAATCCCTGATGTGCTGATCAAATAAATAAAACAGCAGATTTACTTTCTCAGTATTTTGTTATGGTAAAGTCCTGGGTCTATGAGTGATTTTAAAAATCTTTTTGCTGATGACAAACATAACTGGAATTTCATATGCGACAAATATGAAAAGATAATTAATTCAAATATTTAGGCATCTGGTTCAATGATTCACAGTTAAACATTAGCAAAGGACCAGCTCTACCAACTGATCTAAAAAATTAGATTCCTACACACTGTCTTCAGTGTTTGTGCTCTGGCTGGAAGTCAAATTACTTTAGAGAAAACTGTGCTCTGCAGGAACCAACTATGGAGAATGTGAAGATGCTCTCGATGCACGAGTGATAACATCTCTAGGTTGTTCCTGTTTACCCCAAAAGTGTTGAGCTTCCTCAGGAGATACTGTCTTTGCTTGCATCTCCTGAGTATCTTCTCAGTGCTAGAGACAAATTTTCTACAGTCTACAGTTTTTACAGCGTTTCCATTGATTGTACTCACAGTTGCTGCTGCCAGTTCCCTCTGCTTGGCTGAAA
The DNA here is from genome assembly GCA_016785285.1 of Brachirus orientalis. Classification (NCBI taxonomy): domain Eukaryota; kingdom Metazoa; phylum Chordata; class Actinopteri; order Pleuronectiformes; family Soleidae; genus Brachirus; species Brachirus orientalis. The sequence continues at coordinate 77,126 of JAFBJR010000012.1, forward strand.
TATGATTGCAAAGGTCACCACCATTTCTTTAGTTTTCTCCACATTTAACTACAGGGAGGAGTTATCACACCTCTCAGCAAAGTCAAGGAGCACTGAGCCGTGGTGATATGGGGCACATGAGAGACAGACAGTGTCTTGACATACACTGCCTGGCCAAAAAAAAGTCACCTCCTCTAATATTTTGTTAGAACACCTTTAGCTTTGATTACGGCACATATTTACTGTGGGATTTTGTTCAATAAGCTTCTGCAGTTTCACAAGATTTATTTCCATGCAATGTTGCATAAAATTTTCACCAAGATCACAGTCCCTGCCTTGCCTGCCATCCAACCTCGAGCAACACAAAGCACAAAACTCTTCTCCAGGAAACCAGGATGAATTAAGAAAATACTAAACATAAAGGGCAGAGAGGCAACCTAAACCAGACATGGGATATGACATTACGTCATTGAGGAAGGATGCTGGGTTGCTGCCAGCCACCTGGTCGTGTGTGGTAGAAGCAGTGTTCACAGCAGCCCTGTTCTTGATTAGTCAGGGTCAGTGTTCCGACCAGGCCTAGGGGTAAACCTGATCACAACTAGAGTGTGGAGACTCCTTCTTCCCAACTCCCAACAAAACCAGCAGTAACGCACTAAACAAAGCATTTTAAAGGTTTATTAAGAACAAGTACACAAATGTCTGCTGGCAGTCTGGCTGAGAGTGGTTAAAGAGAAGTCCACTGCAGCTGGGGTGATCAGGCCTCTTATATTGGATCCTCCTGTGCAGGACCAATCAGCTCTCAGGATCCACCTAGACACTCACACACGTCTTTTAATCAAACATACACACCTGCAACCCATCACACACTCACATGCAGACTCATACATACAAGGAAAAAGGAACACACGATCCTGGGGTCATAACAGTCGATGTCTAGATTCTTTAGTGTATTACAGAGTGCTAGCTTACCATAGTGCTAGCATAGCTGGTTACCTACACGTCTGTCATAAAGCGCATAGCAAATGCTCAATCATGTGTACAAACTACTGTATATGACAGCCAAAACGCCCAGGTCAAAGTCTCTCTGAAACCTTCCTCTGAGTGAGAAAGGAAATATTTGGCACTACTAGTTGGCCAGAGTGATGTGTTTTTTGTTTGTTTTTCTTTTTAATGTATTGTGATTTTATTCTTTGTATTTTATTTTTTCTTGCTAAAGGATCAGAACTACTCAATGCTATTTACTCTGTGTTCTGCTGCCAAAGCTGTTCCCAGACAACAATTACCACAAATGCAAGCTGCTTCATGGCATCAAACCTGGTATTGTTGTGATTGAGAGACCCCTGCTGGTAGAAATCACAAACTTTGTTAAAGTTAAAAAAATATATATAGTAAATAAATCATTGTCAGATGAGATATGATTTAGGCCCTGCCCTAACAGCTTCTTCCTCTGCCCTGATGGGTGGTGTGCAAAAATAAACAACACTGCAAATACATAAAATGTGGTGACATTGTGATGAGCCTGCACTTAGACAGGGATGAACCAGAGCAAAGTTATGAGGTTATTTTTAGACACCAGTCTCCTCTTGCTAATGTTGTTCTCCTGCTCCTCCTCTGCTGTGTCCTCCTCTCTTTATCCCTCTTCTTGTCAGTTACAGGGACAGTTTGATCTAAATGGGATGCACAAACCTGGAGATGTGATTCTCGGTGGACTTTTCAGACTTCACTTCTTTCCTGTTTATCCTGATGTATCTTTTACCTCAGAGCCAAAACAGCCTACCTGTCATGGGTAAGCTGCTTGAATATTGTTAATGTAAAATAATAATGTTATATCTGACTTTAAAATTTATTGTGGATGTTGATGCTGACCTCGTTATTTGTAATATGTAAAGTTATAACTTTTATGTGAAGTTGTTTGTAGTTTGAACCATTACATACAGTAATATATTTTAACACTTGTGCTGCTCTGTTAGTTTTGATGTTATAGGATTCAGACAGGCTCAGTCCATGGCCTTTGCTATTGATGAGATCAACAGAAACTCCAACCTGCTGCCTAATGTGACTCTGGGATACAGTCTGTATGATAACTGTGTCCAAGTCATAATAGGAATTGGTGCATCACTGTCCTTACTCAGTGGTCAAGAGGAACAAGTTACATTAGAGGAGAAGTGTGTAGGAACTCCTCCACTCCTAGGGATTGTGGGTGATTCTTACTCCACAGGTACAATTGCTGTATCTTCAGTCTTAGGTTTGTACAGAGTCCCTCTGGTAAGTTTTTATTTCTTCCAACATCATATTGTAATTTAATTTCAAATTTAATTTAGGTGTGACCACACTGAGTAATTACCATTTAAATTCTAAAATAAAATCAATTGTTTTGCAGGTGAGTTATTTTGCCACATGTTCCTGTCTGAGTGATCGACAAAAGTTTCCATCTTTCTTTAGGACGATCCCAAGTGATGCTTTTCAGGTGAAAATTAATTAACAAAATCAAAATACATAAAATGAATTTTATGCAATAATGATGGTGTATATACTGTCTATATCTTTTGTAACAACATTCATGTTATGTAGGAAGGTAAAGTGGATAAAAATGAATATACAGCATGCATGAAACTAAATAATAGAATAAAAAAAACACTCATCATAGTGTCACAGATATAACTTGTTAAATATGTCATGGAAAAGAAAGCAGTACAGAATGTCGCAGCATCTGTGCTTATAAATAAATATAACTCAGCATAAAAGATTAAGAGAGTCGTATATGTATATACTACACTTTAAACACGGGTCTTTGATGAAGCAGTTTATCAGGATTTCTAGTGACAGATGATTCCAGCCTGTGCACTAATCCCTCTGCTCTGTGTCCACATAGGTGAATGCTATGATTCAGATTCTAAAACACTTTGGTTGGACTTGGGCAGGTCTGCTCATCAGTGATGATGATTATGGAGTAAACGCTGCCCGATCCTTTCACTCTGATCTGGGTCCAGCTGGTGGAGGTTGTCTGGCTTACACAGAGATTTTGCCCTGGGGTGACGACCCCGTTATGACCCCATTGAAATTAGGAGAATAGTGGATGTGATGAGGAAATCTACAGCTCGGGTGGTGATTGTGTTTTCACCTGAGAATCGCATGGTTAACCTCATGAAAGAGGTAGGTGTTGATATATAATTTCATAAAACTTGACATCCAACTGTTTTCTGTTTAAACTGAATGTTACTTTATAAAAACATATTAGTCCGTGTCAAATATATGTAGGTGATGATGATACACCTCAGAATTGCTACAGGTTCTGCTCAGAGCATTTTAAAGTTTTACAGAAAATTTCAGGATTGTTTAAAGAAAAATGGGTCGTTTTGGAAAATTGGTCCTGGCCCAGGGGTTGAGAATTCCAAGACTTAGTGCTATATAAGTCCAAAAAAATAAATGATTCAGGTTTTACCCTTGCAAAACAAAAAATATAATCTAGAACAAAGCATAATTTATATAAAACATTTTCCACATTTTACTGGGTTTAACCAGCATGTAAATCAGGGAGAAGGGGGGGGTGAGTCAGAGAGATTGAAGCAGATTAATAGCTGCTGTATTAAATTCATTCAGGATAGTTATGAATCTGCCGTGATGTTTTTTATATTATAATTTATTTAAGCAATTGCATGAATTGTTGCAAAAAAGTGAAACTGATATGAATTTTAATAACAGCATATTAATGATGACGAAACTACTGATTAATATAGCCTCACAGCTGGATCAGGAACTGTCACCTGAGGAGTCACAGGTATCTGCAGACTGAGGACAGAGAGAAAGTGAGACAAAGGACAGGAAGGAAAAGCACAGACAGGGCTGATACTGGCTTTTCTTTTACACTTGTGGTGAACAATCACCCACAAATGAAAATGACTTTTCAATTCAGAGAAATACCAGAGACCTAGGAAATTAATTCTTTTTAAAACAAACATATTGCAGAGCAGGACCCAGGACTGCCAGCAGATACACTAGGCAAGGAAGTTTAACTCAACAAATTATTGCATCAGCTAAAAAGTTATGCCTATTACTACCACAAGGTGGCACTATAAGACCATACATACAAAAAATTACATCAACAAGGGGGTGAACTCTAAGCAACTACCAAATTACAGAAACTTAGGGTAATGATAATGACTAAGTGAATTAAAAATACATACAGTTAAATTCACTGAAATTTTATTTGTAGAGCACTAAATCACCAAATACATTATCTCAAGGCTCTCTACATAGTAAAGCCAAAAACTTTACAATATTACAAAGAAAAGAGAAAATCAACAGTTCACACAGTGATATATAGACATTACAAGAAGCTGGAGAAATAATAAATAAGGCTGAAGCTAGAGAGAATGTGGGGAGTAAAGGCAACTGTGGTCAGTGGTGATAGAAACACTACGAGCTGTTACCCCCAAACTGGGAGAGTGGCTCCAACAGGTTCCAGGAACAAAATCTGAGATCTCTGTCAAGAAAAGCGCAGTCCTAGGAAGAACTAAGATACTGCGCAGAACCCTCAGGCTCGCAGGCCTCTGGTAAAAGACCTGAGCTTGGAGGTGGCACAAGACCGGGCGAGCGGGGAATTATATACATACTGATATCAATTTTAATAAAAAAAAATAGCCTCCCAACTGGGTCTGGATCCTGCAGCCCAGGAGTCATCTGCAAGATTAGAACAGAGAGAGAGAGAGAGCGAGGACAGGGAGAAAGGGCAAACTTGGGGAGAGAAAGAACAAGGTACTGTCAAGAATTGAGTCATGCCTTTAGTGTGAGGAAGTGAGAGAGTGTTGATGTACCACACCTTCAGGTTTCACTGACTAGAAGCTTTTAATACTGAGAGCGTGTCTGACAATGGAGCTGGTTACACAGGAGAGGAGCATGGTAACTGAAGGCTCTGCCTCCCATTCTACTCTTGTAGCTTCTGGGAACCACAGGTAAGCCTGTGTTTAGGGACCAAAGTGATCTGCTGTATGTAGAGAAGCTAACACTGGAGTTATGGAGTATGATCCTTTAATGTCTCAAAGTCTTAATGTCACTTAATGTCTTTAAGACATTCCTGGATTTGAACAACCTGAATCATTTCTTCCGGCCTCATTGATAAATAAAGCTGTGTGTCATCTGCATAAAAATTAAAGTGTATGTTGTGTTTTCTAATAATGTTCCCTAAAGGAAAAAGTATAGGCCCAAGCATTGAGCATTGTGGAACTCCATAATTAACCTTTGTCTGCAGTGAGTCATTGTTATTAACATGTACAAACTGGAATCTATCAGATAAGTATGACTGAAACCAGCAGAGGGCAGAACCTGAGATCCCCAAAGTCTGCTCCAGTCTCTGCAGTAGAATTTTATGATCAATGGTGTCAAATGCAGCACTAAGATCTAACAGGACAAGTATAGAGACCAGACCATTATCTGAGGCCAAGAGGAGGTCGTTGGTAACTTTAACTAGGGCTGTTTCTGTGCTATGGTGTAATCTAAATCCTGACTAGAGGCTGTTATTGTGAAGATATTCACATAACTGATTCACAACTGCCTTTTTAAATATTTTAGAAATTATGAAAATATTGGATATTTCCAAGTCAAGCTTGAGGTTTGACTTGGAAATATCTTTGGAAATATTTTTTTATTATCATCAAAAAATAATGATAATAATAATAAATGAATAAATAGAGATTGATTTAGGCTGGTAAATAGCTAAAACATCTGGGTCAAGGGTTGCTTCTGCGAGAAGAGTTTTAATAGCTTAAACTTTAAAAACTTTGTTTATGGTTTAGATGATGATACTAATGATGCTAACTCAGAGAGATTGTCACTACTTGGAGTTAGAAGAATGGATAGCTTAGTAGAACAGTGATTGTCTGTGAAGATTCTCAGTCATCCAGGTCATAGTATCCAAAGTGTAGTAAACAAGGCAACTTGAATTCAACTAAGTCCAGCTGCCTTGTTTATTACACTTTTGGAGAACAGTGATTAAAAATGGTTGATGGGGAACTAGTCTTTTCTGCTAAAAACTATCCCCCTTTCACCACTTACCCTGTTAGGAAGCTAAGGGAACAACTGCTTCCTGGCCCACTGGATAACTGTTTTAGCAACCAATTTAGAGTTTACAATCTAATGAGCCTTGTTTTTATCATGGCAAACAACTTACCCTTTTTACAAGTACTATTATCACTAAAGGAGGCAAGAGTAATTGAATGTGGCTCACAGTGCACATTTGTCCAGTGAATTGTCCTCAGCAGTAGTTAAGTAATTGTTACCAGAGTCTGTCAGCACCTGCACACCTCATGGTTGGTCTGCCTGGACTGAGATTTTTGGTTGCATTGCTTGACAAGAGTATCTTGTGATCTCTGCATCTCCATGGTGGAAGTTAGTCTTCATTACTAAAGGTAGAGTGCACAATAGTCATTTGCTACTTCTGGTCATTAGGAGTAGAACTAGGGTATGATGTCCTCTAACACAGTCCAACTTCCAAATGAGGTGTGGAGATACAGTGCTTCAACATTTTGTCTATATTTATATTGTTCAACATTTAAGCTATATGCTTTTCTATAACAACTGTAGAAAGTAGATTACACTTTACCTTTTATGAAACAGTTGGTGAGACAGAATGTGACAGGTCTGCAGTGGATTGCCAGTGAAGGCTGGTCATCAGCTGCTGTGCTTCAAATGCCCCACCTCATGCCGTACCTGGGTGGAACACTGGGCATCGCCATCCGTCGAGGAGAAATACCAGGGCTCAGGGACTTCCTGTTACAAATACGTCCTGATCTACATCACAACAACACAGATGAAAATAGCTTGGTGAGACTGTCATTTTTCAATGTGTACTACCAACAATGAAACAGTGTCATTATTTTAACACACCAAATCTGGCCATTCTCTTTACAAAGGTGGATGAGTTTTGGGAACACACCTTTCAGTGCAGATTTGCACCACCTCCAGCAGGTTGGGTGGAAGCTGGAGGAGAATTATGCACTGGACAGGAAGCTGTAGAGAATGTGAAGAATGAATTGGTGGATGTTTCAAACCTCAGGCCAGAGTATAATGTGTATAAGGCTGTGTACGCTCTGGCATATGCTCTTGATGACATGCTGCAGTGTGAGCCAGGGAGAGGACCTTTCAGCAACAACACCTGTGCTCATTTACAAAGACTGGAGCCATGGCAGGTGAGATATCAGTTTACACTCAACTCTTCATTTCATTTAATAGTTTGTATTTGAGTGTGTAAAGTGTAAATAAATAGAATAAATCGTACATTTACTTTTATGTGCTGTTATGTATCAGTATTACATTGAGTGACTTCTGGCTGAGAACCCTGCAGCCAGTCCAGTGGCACCACAGGAGGTGTGTCAGGCAGTGGTCTCACCTGAGCTTGAATATAGAATGAAATTTAGTGTATAGAATTCAGTCAAATTTTAATGATCAGTGACAATTTATTTAAATATTAGTTTATGTTCATATGTTATGATAGTCATCACACATAACCATAAGTTCATAACTTATCCTAAACAAACTAGTTACCATTTTCATTTTCAGTTTTCCCTTTTTCCCAAATCTGGATTTCCATAGATTATGCATTACTTGGAAAAAGTCAACTTCACCACCTCTTTTGGTGATCAAGTGTCATTCGATGAAAATGGTGACCCCTTACCAATATATGACATCATGAACTGGGTGTGGCTCCCTGATGGAAGAACTAAAGTTCAGAGAGTGGGTGAGTTTAAGAGGTCAGCCTTCAAAGGTGAAGAACTCACACTGGATGAAGACAAAATCTTCTGGAACTTT